>JABUQX010118289.1:0-23098 GCA_015478945.1 Trachelipus rathkii
AAACGTGGAACGCTAAATGCCGGATCACCTACCTCTACTATATAACCAGATGCTTATCCTATGTGCTGGTAGGTCCTAATATCCACTTGCCCTGGGTACATACAAATTTCTTGCCAGGATCATTTGTGTGTTATATATCAGTTTATGGGCGTGGAAGTCTATTTATTTTCTTCGTCGGGTATATCAATCCTATGTGGGGGTTTTAAATCTTCTATGGGAACCTATCATTACTATTCCAACCCATAGCGATAGCGAGCTGGTACTGTGTTAGAGCCTAATAGTTTTGCTTTTACTGGCTTCGTATCTTAAATTTTGCATTTTATATATAATCCAGGGATTGTTTTAATGATGCCCAGTGGTATCAGTCTCTTCTCATATTCCCTCATCAGCTTTCCTTCATTTTCTTATGTGCTATTATAATTCAATTTTTGCCTTCAATAGTTTCGCCGGTATGATTACGCTTAACATATAAGGTGTTTGCTTCCTGTGTCTTATGTTTGTCTAATAATTCGCTCGTGCATCACCGTTTTATGTTCTGAATATTGTACTCGACTGTTCATTCTTTTTTCCATTTTACTTCAAATGTCTTCACGGAGACGACTAGTTGCGAATCTCTTAATTCTTAAGTAGTTAAGCCGTTGGAACGTCCCATTTTGTTGATTACAGGTCAATTCTTGTGTAGAATGAACTTCTTAAACTACCGTCTAATCTGTACACATCGCTTTCTGTTTGTTTGCTGATTCATTTTGTGTTGGAAGGCGCGAAGTATAAGTTGAAAATGGATCATCCATTGTAAAAAATAAATGCGAGACTTTTTTCCTTCATTTCCCATTTACTTGAGATCTATCTATATCCCATTATGGCAAGTTATTTAATCAATGAATTCTGCCAGTGGGTACAAATGAACATAGTACAGAAACCGCAATAGGGGATAAGGAATCCCTTGGAATATTCCTCTGAGCAAGTTTATCAATCACTTTATTATGAAAATCTTGTATGCCTATAATGATGATAGTATAATATTCGACACTTCATATTTGCATCACTTTTTCCAATAAAGTCTCTTATCATATATTATTAATTTCATAATTTCATACAAAAACACTGCTAAAGTACGGCAGCTACAATGATAATTTGAAGAATTAATCCAAGTCCATGCTTAAGCTTCTTCTGTCTTTGCCTGCATTGTCTCTAGGATCATTTGATATGTTATAACACTTATCTTTTGTCCCGTGACTCCCTTCTGCATTTTTTAAGACGTACATGCCGATACGATTGCTGTAAACACTAACCAATAACGTGAGATCTCCAAAGATTTTGTATATTCTTCTGTAAATGGCAGGCGTGTGATATTGTGGCAGAAAATGGGCTGTATTTATGGTCTATTAGTCATGCCCTGGGTATTCTGTTTATCCCCTGTTGTAGCGATACAGGACTGTTCTCTCCCTTTCATCCCCTCGCGTCATTTCGCATGTTTCCGTTCAGAAAGTTTGATTGAAGGCACTTATGTTAATAGGTCTCTAGTTACTGGTAATTTTTTTTAGCCATAATATTTTGCACACATGTCTGGGGGCCAGTGTATTCCCACAGTTACGTGGTAACGTCGGTATCCTTTTTCCATCACTATCCTATTCGGATAGTGGTCAAATTCCCAGTCTCAAATTAATTTCTTATCTAATTTGGGGATTGCCTTCTATGTTTTTAGTTTCTACCATCCGCCCTCTTCATAAGTGTTCGTTGGATCTCATATATACTCCTACCAAAATGCATACAAGTCTGTCTCTTTCAGGTGGTTTCATCAACTTTTATATTTTCACCTCTCAACTCTCTATATAACTTTCCTTTATCTGACTGGTACATTTTTGTTTTGTCTTTTTCTTTGTTTCTTCTTTCTTGTATGAGCTTAATCTTTTTGCTTTTGCTGCTCATTCTAAGCTTTCTGCTGCTGATTGCGTGTGTTACTCGATTCCTGCCTCTGCTTCTTCTTATCATATTTTCTGCCTGTCTGATTTTACTTTCTAATGTGATGTTTCCTTCTTGCTGTGAGTTAGCAGATGAGATTTTAAGTGATTTTTATGATTACATTCATAGCTACTTGTTCCTTCTTTCTTCCATTTGATCTATTTTTCTCAAATATTTTCCCCCCCATCAAATCTGTTATTGCTCTTGCTGTTGCATAATAGAACCTGTTCACTTCTGAGATATCGCATCTCTCAGGTAGTAATCTTGGTAATACCCTGTTTGCTATCCCGGCATATTTATTTATTTTCATCCAATTATCTATTTTATTTATTCCTTTTCTATCTTCCATGTAGGTATTAATATCTTCATCTCTATAGTGTGCTAGTTTGCTTATCATCTTTTCTTCCTCCTGCATTCTATCCCCGTTTTCGTTTCTATCATACAAGTTAACATGGGTATCTTTTCTGTATATAGTACATTAAATTCAAGACCTCCTGTATCTGAAATCATTACTACCACATCCAGGAAAGCTAACATGTTATTTTGTGTTTTGGATTTGCACGCAGCTCTCTGTATTTCTTCTCCTACTATTGTCTGTCTCATTCAACTCCCCATCTATTAAGTCTTCATTATCTGTCATTTTATTTGTTCGTTCTGAAAAGCCCTTTTTTTCTGTATTTTTGTCCAAGTTTTTATTCTATTCCCGCTTGCATATATGTCCTCTTACTTTATCTGTTTAAAATATAAATCCTTATGACAATGGAGTAATTCCCTTCATTCTTAATTCTCTCCTCTGCTCTACGTTCTATTTCCTTCAGGTCTTCATCTTGTAGGGTAACGTAGCTTTGTTTCGTTGTTTCTTATTGCTCCTTGATTGCTTGAGTTTATTACCAGATGAATTTTACCACAACAAGCTCTTTGAGGATTACAGTTCTATATGTTGCATGCTGCAAACATTTAATTATAATTCAAATTTTTTTTTTTTGTTTTTTTATTTTTTTTTTTTTTTTTTAATTTCACAGCAACTTCTTAAGGGTTTCCAATTTTAATGCCGCCGCCGCGAACATCGGGCTAGAGGCGGCATATGGTTGTCCGGCAGGTATCTTTAAAAAACCAAGAAAGCATTTCAGTATTCTGGCGCTCTGTCGTATTATCTGGAGCTCATACTCCAACGTTGTTTACTTCCACCGTATGTCTTTCAATATATTTTGTTATAAAGCTGTTTTTTTTCACTGCCGCATACTCTCCAATTACGCTACAGGGATTAGACCTCTGCTTCTATCAAATGGTCATTCACATTCCTTGTTAATTGAGTATTTCTAGTAGTTTGGTACTTTACTTCTTTCAGTTTCCATATCTGATACTCTTGGCCCGTCCCACTGGAATTCCTACTCCTTGATAGATTTGCGGTGTGAGTTAGCTAGATGACTTTTTTAAGTTTACCTTTGAGATTACTGATTTATGGCTGTCAGCTCCAGAACATTTCAAATAATTTCAAATTGCTGTGAGTTCAACAGAATGTACTTTTGTAAGTTATTTTTTCTGATTAAGATTCATAGCATGGCACTTAAGAACATCTTAAATAAATTCAAATTGCTGTGAGTACCTACAGCCGATAATTCTTAGCCTATATCTCTCGATTCACATATATGCCGGCCCACACATCACCGACTCTTACAAATAATTTCCGAATTGGGGCTGGTGAGATTAGCAGATCTAGACTTTTTTAAGTTAACCTTTCTTGCTTACATTTCACCCACACTCTCACACCCTCAGAACATTTAAGATAATCTTCAAAAGATTGTTGTGAGTTAGCCTGTTTAAGATTACCTTATTCCTGACTTGCATTTCATACACTAGCAATGGGCAGCAGCTTCAAACATTTCTTTTCCTCCAATGGTCTCTCATAAATGACATCGATCAAGCTCATCAATTGTTCATTTAAATTAAACTACAGGTATTCTGCACAACTAAAGGGGTATCACTAGACACTCTCATATCATGGCTTGAGTCAAAGAGTTACTCTTGAAGACTGTTTACCAGGTAAGTCTTGCTTTGCCGAGAAATTTGTGCCACACTTTAGAAACCATAGTTCGTAGCTGGCTTGATGCAGCCGACATCCAATGAGGGTCTGAAAAAAAAAAAAAATAAAAAAGAAAAACAAAAAATTGAATGCGATAAGGAAATTGTCAAAAGATATCTTCAGAAAAAATCGTCTTAGAATATGAGAAGTATTATTTACAAATATCATCCTTGTTGAGTTATAAAAGAATTATAAAATTTACGAAATATATTATAGTATTGAAATAAAATACATTCTAACGAATAACTTATCTTTTATATCTGAATAAAAATATTTCAATAAAAAAAACTGAAAAAATAAATTTTTAATATAAATGTTATGAAAAATTATAAAAGCTTGTGTAGACAAAAATCCTTCTCCGAATATCCAAAACAAAACGCAATAATCTCAGTGCGGCGTCCCCAGGGTTCCGAAATCTCATCCATAGAATACAATCCTGTTTGGATGGTCACTACGAGAGTGGAAGGAGTTCCCTTCTCCTTCTGGGCATAATCCTACCTTCCTTCCATCCTTCTGGGATATAAATTTAGATCCACAACGCCTCCTCCTGCCCTCCCCCACTGTCAAAAGATTTCTCTCCCTGACAAATGACGACACAAGCTCCCTCTCTCCTCCACTGATGAGTGCACAAGACACCTCTTACTAAATTGTTCGGACCAATGTCCATTAAGAGGTAATTCTCTCTCTCTCTCATCTCTCTCTCTCTCTCCTGCTGTCTCGGCTCAACCTGCTGTGGTGTCATCTCTAGAGCGACCGTATTTCGTATATACTATATATGATATTGGTCATCGTTATTACAGTATTCACCGGTAAACTTATATATCCCACAATTTTCAATATGAGTATATTTAATATATATTATAGTATATATATATATATATATATATTATAGTTTGCCCTTATATGTCTATATTAATATATATATATAATATTATAGTATGATATATAATAAATAATATATAATTAATAATATTATATATAATAATTAATATATATATATATATATATATATTTAGGACGTGTCAAAGATGTGAGAAGGAATTGATAAAATGATGAATGAATGCGGTCATTAAGGGGTTGTGTGGTTGTGGAGAACGGTGGTAAATGAGAGTATATTATACGAGAGTAATTGATAGATTGTTTGTTCATGTGGAAAGGATGAAGTGATGAAGTTTGAAGTGAGCATATTCGGGAAGTTGCTGGTTGGATAAGCCGACCGGCAGGTGAGACCGAAGAGAAAGTGGATTGAGTTCAGTTAAACGAATATCTGCAGGAGAGAAATGTGAGTTGGAGAGGCAAGAGAGGCGAGAAGAAACAGGAGTGAATGGCGGGGGAATTGTGAGGGGTTGAGGTGTGGCCACCTGGCCAAGGGATAGAAGCCCGTATACATTGACGTCCTATCCATAGTGAGGGGTCGCATCGCTGTCGCATGAAGCTCAAGGGTGATTTTTCTGACTGCGACGAGTATAGGTAGAGGCTGGGCTTTCTTTTCAAACTTTTGTTCCATGTTCTATCTACTGCTTTTGCTTTTTGATTGCATGTGGCGCACCTGTTCTGCCCCATTCTTGGCAAATAGAAGGAAGATGATATATTATAGTGTAGTAGTATACATACTATGATATATATAGTATATATTATATATAATATAATATATGATATATAATACAAAATACTATACTATAGTATAATATAAATATATATATATATATATATAATATATATATATATATACTATATTATATATATTATAGGATATATAATATATAATAGATTTATTGAGATTTGTTAATTAGGTTATATATGATATATATATTATATATAGTTATATATATATTATCAGGGTTGGTGATTGTTTTTGATTTATTTGATTTTTTTTTTTATTTTTTCAGGCACAAATTTGACATTTTTAATTATTTCATGAAAATTAGTAAATAAATTAAATTATTACCTAAATTAGTTAAGTTTAAGTAGTATGACCATCCATGTTTAATTAAGTATTAATATATATATACAACTGGTATATAATCTGAGTAAATGCTAATTCTTTTCTTTGCTTCTCTTTATTGAAAATAATATATTTGAAGACTTACTTATATGAATGATATTTGCTTATTATCGCTAGGTGAATATATAACTTATCAATGTAATCAGGTGATAACTAAGTAATTAATTATAAAAAAATTTTAAAAAAGAAAAAAAAAAAATTTTCATATAAATCAAAAAATAAAAAAAATCAGATTTTTTTTGATTTTTTGATTTCTTTTGATTTTTTTTAGGCACAAATTGCGTTGTATTATTATTATTATGATAAAATTAAGTAAATAATCCTAATTATTACCTACTTAATAAGTAAGTTGAGTAAGTATAATTATTATTTGGTTGTTTAATTTAAAGTTTATTTTAAATATAATATATAGTACTGTATTAAAAATAATATTATATCCTAATCTTTATTTATTTCTTTATTGAAAAATGATTTGAAAGCACATGATGGAAATTTTGCTTATTATATAGATGAATATACTTATCATTAATCACGTGATAACTAGGAATAATGTATTAATTAGAAAAATAACAAAAATTTGCCTAAAAAATCAAAAAATGATTTTTTTGATTTTTTGATTTCTCTGATTTATTAAGGCGTCTCTTGTGGAGATTTTTATTATTTTGTTGATAGGATTAGCTAAACAGTTTCCGTAGCTATGGAGTCTAATTTTATAGTAAGTTTAGTAAAGATAATTATCATTTTAATTTTAGTTCATAATTAAAGTAGAATTTAAATTAATGATATACTGTATAACAGGGGCGAATCATCTAAGGGTTAGGCAGCGTAGGTAGCCCTACCGCCAATATTTTTTGAGAGTCTTTTTTTAATAGAATAAATTAAAAGGTAAAAAAATAAAATATTAAACATTTTATATGAAAAGTGTAAAAAAGAAACTTGGGATTCTAATAATTAGTGGAGATTATTATAAGAAAATCAACTACTGTATGTTAAACTAACAATTGTAAGGATTATTAAATTCAAATTTTTGAAATTTTCCTTCTTAGCTCTGTTCTTCAGATAAAGATTGTTAAGCTTTGGGCGTACGTAGAATCTTCCATATTTCATATAATGAATCATATTAGGAAAACGGCCTGGATATGCATCCTTGTCTGTACGAGCGAAAATGATACGCAAAATTTACGGGTACGAAAATTTTCGTTCAACCCGTGAAATAGTACGAATAAATTTGAATATATTGTGAAATGAATTTTGAATTCTCTCTCTTCTCTCTTCATATATATATAATATAGTATATGTTATTGGTATAATATATAGGTCTGATATATGTATTATTTATATGCATGATTCGTATCATAGTTATGGATATTATATGTATATGGTGGGTTGTAATAATATATATTATATATAGTATTATTATTGATATATCTGTTAAGATATTATTTATAGTTGTTTTATATATTGAGTAGTTATGTCTATTTAGTGACTTACTATACCTGTTAGTCGTAGTTGTGTATTATTACTTGTTTATGTATATTAGCTGATTGGGCCAGGATTATAATCTCGTACATCATAGTACGACGGCTCATCGTTCGGTCCTATGCCGGCATTATTATTGTTTATCAAAGTGTATTTGAAACTATTCCGGATTTATGCGCTTCTGATGTGTGTCTTGCCGAACATATATGTATGTCGCTGACTGATATATTACGTGCATATCTAGGACGTATGTTCCCTAGGTTAAAGGTGCTTCCTGATTGGCGTGGAAAGTATTTTCCATAATATATTTTGAAATTATAGTTATATCCAGTATTATTGGGATAATGATAGAATCTTGAGTATTTAATGTGTGTATATTTATTTATAGGGATGTATTTGTTAGATGCTTTTAGAATAATTTCTAATATAGTTTTTTTTACATGACTATATTAATTGATATTATATTATTTATTTATTACTATATCTCTAATATTTAATTTATGAGTTTATGTATTATGCTTTCTGTTTTTATTATTTTGTTGTTGTTGTTGTATTTAGCTATATTTTTGTTTACTTAGTTATATTGGTTAGTTTATGTGGTTAGTTGTATAGAAAAAGAAGATAATTATACCTTTTGATAGAAATAGTATCGTTAGTTATAGTATTGTATTTTATGTATCTATTTTATTAGTAACATATGTACGTCTGTTAGACTTGTCGATGTTGATGGCTGTATAAATAATGTTTATAGAGTTATAATTCATCATTTTAATGTTTGCAGATTTACAATACAATGTTATTCTGAATGGTGGTGTGGGACCGACGTTTCATAAGATCTAATTGGATTAGTAAAGTAATGGTAATATACGCAAGAAATATCTTATTATCGGCGTGATATAAAGTTGATCTTTATCCTAAATGGAATATATTGGCAACAAATATGATTGATTATAATTGATATTATCCTACCAAGAGCTATCTGTAATATTAGCATTATTAGTTCTATCTTGACCCGTACAGTCAGTTTTTATTGCTCTTACATTTGAGAAGTTTTGGATTAATGACAAGCAGGCTAATGTATACTGCGTGACTGCTGTTTGATTTTATTACTGTGTTTAAACGCATTGGTTATCGGGTAGTTATATCTCATCATACGAGCTACGTAGCGGTGCACGGATTCATACAAGACATTTATAATTGACCAACGAAAACGTGTCACTTTGTATTGTGCTGCAAATGTTTACTCTACCTTGGGTTTGGACTGTTTTCTCACTTCAGTTTCGTATAACATATATAACATATATAGAAGCAAAATGTAGGGCTACATACTAAACTGTGATAAGAATGACTAATGTGTTAGTGGTGAAATAAAATAACGATCGCAGTATTAACGAAAAACGTATGCGGGGGTGAATCGAATAAGGATGGTGGTGCATCAAATATCGAATTGATAGACTTGTTACTAAGTACAATAGTCGACGAACTTAATAATATTATGCGAGAGGTATTTGAGCCAGCGGTGTGGAGTGTATCATATTAAATATATAGTAACATTGACCCAATGTGATACATTATTTTATTTTTGATAAATTTTTTTTACATCAGAAATTAGCAAGAGAAACCTTGTTTTAAGCAATCAGTGACTCGTTGCATAAATAGGATACATAAAAAAGTGAACAGAGCGAACTTTTTCGTTCGTTGACTTTTCGTTTCTAGACGTAACAAAGATGGACAGAGTCGTGTAAAAGTGATTAGTGACTTGAGAAGATTTTTGCCTCCGAACTGAAACCCAAAAATTTTGGTAGTATTCCTGTCAAATTGCGTGGAGTGATAAATAGGCAGATCTTTCAACCTATAATTGCATATTTTGTTTTTACCATATCAACTACTTTTTTAATTATCTCAATTCCCTTCAAATTTATATGATTCAGTATTTTCCGCAATTCGCGCTGATGCGTCCTTATCTTTGGTGCTCATGTAGTTATATAGGAAACATAGTGTATTATAGTATATTATATCAGGTATGTATTTATGTTAGTACTTACTCTAGGACTGATTAGGTTATGTTGTTGTTGTTATGTTTATATATATAATAGTATTGTATAAAGTAGTATTATAAGTAATTACATTAGTACTTTATAGTATTAATATATTATTGTTTTTGAGATATGTATATATTAATATTTTATAGTTTAATATATATTATGGGTTGCTATATTGATGCGAGCGCAGTGGGGGCATTGGGGTGTGGGTGGGGGGCACGATGCGCCTGACTTAATCTGTAGTGCGAAATAAAAAAAGAGAACCATTATATATTATTGGTTGGTACCTTCTGTAGAAACGACGTTTTATTAATGCGTATTGTCATGTTAGTTGAAAAACATGATATAAAAACTAGATATTCAAGTCGATTGAGGTTTAATGTATGGAGTAGTTTATTACTAATTAGCTTAAACCTTATTATAAACATACATTTTCGCTGAGGTATGGTTTGTTACAAGTGTTGTTCGTTTTCTAAATATTGGCGTGAGTCAACTTTAGCTGGTGTTTCGGTTTTAGTACTAATGCTAGTCTTTCTTGCTGTAAACAGTTAAATCTCCTGTAATGTGACTTCGTCGTGGCTTAGTATTGTACTTCTCGACTTGATTAGCATTGGGGCGGGCGCGCCAAACGCTGATATAATTAGGCTTAGGGACATATCATTATACTATATATGTTTATATATTATAATTGTTAGTATATTATAATGTATATTATAATAGTACGTATATATATATATATTATAGTATATAGTAATATCAGCTTCAATCTTGCCCGCCTCCTTTAAATGTAAATCGTCTGTCTCTACACTCCATAATAATAGATTTATTAAGGTTATATTTTCATATCTGTTACATATGAACCTATACTTAATAATAGTTTATATATACGTGAGCAGTGTAGTTTTGCCTGCGGATTGGTTTAGACTTAGGTTTGTTTATATAGTAGGTAAAGTAATAAAGTTATATTATTTAGTATATATAATATATAATATATGTATTTTATTGTATGGATGCGTATTATTTGAGCTTATATACGTGGATTTGGTCTTATAAGCGTATTATTCTAGATGTGAATCTACGTAAATCATTTTTAACTACTCGTCGGACGTCTCTCTGAGTGTATGGTATATATAGTATATATATATAGGGTATCGGTCTTTTTATGTGTATCATTATGATTTATGTTATAATTATTATTAATTTCTTTTTATACTTAATTATATATATATCACCTTTTTTTTAGTTATTTTGATATCAGCAATTGCTTATGTAGATCATATATATATTTAATACTTAATAATATATTATAATATCTTATAGCTATTTATAATAATATTTGATAATCCGGTAATACGTGCTTTCGGCTATCTCAAAATATACCTATGAGATATGTTTATCCTGCTAAATCCGCATTTTTTACACTTAAATATTAGCATTTTGCGTCTAAGATGGCATTATACAATTATAATGAGATGCTACAGAGATTTTATATAACTTGCATTTTTCTTCCTAGTGTCATCTATTTTTTCATTTCATTATTCTAAAGTATTTAGAATCTTTATTCTTTTCTTAATTTCTTATAATTTTGTTTTATATAATTTTAATTTTCTTAATCTTAAGTTTTAAGCTCGAGATCGAGTCAAATTGTCTAAAATCGTTATTACCGGTGAGTAAGACATCATCATTTGCGCGGAAACATAGGTCTGTATAACCTAATGGTTATTTGGTGTTCGGAGTCTTTAAATTGATACATCTTTCCCCGGATTTTCCCTCTACTTTTGATAATTCAGCAGAGATTTGCCGGCCATTATCTTAAGTGGGTGTTAAGCCAGTATTATTGAATAGAGCGTTATTTTATTTATATTTTAATTCGTTGTTAAATTGCATATGATCTTTTATAATTATATTGTAATGTACTAATTATCAAAAAAAGAATAATAGGTTGTTAGCGGAACAATATGAAACTTTGCGGAAGAGAAGTGATAAAGTACCTGTCTAAATAAATGTATAACCTACATTCGCGCGGATCGGCTGGCTGTAAGCACATTATCGCACGGAGGTGCAGGGGGAAGTCGCCTCTGATTAGTAAGTAGGTATACGGGAGATAGCGGCGGTAGCCGTTTAGAGTATTGAGCTCATGTTGGGTATGTTTAATATGAGTTACTTAGTCTATGTTTATAGTCATACGTGATATAGGTTATATTACTATGATTAGTATATAGCGTATACCATATAGTGAGGGTATAATATTCTGGAGTCGTGGGTTATATTTATGTATTATATTATACGATTTTATAATATTAATTAATATATAATATAGTAGAATTATATTATAGTAGTATAATTTAGGCCGATGCGTCAAGGATAGTTGAGTCGTTATGTTCCGGGGGGAATACTCCTCGGTACAGTTTAGCCTGGCTGGTAGTTAGACTGCGCGATTTTGGATAGTGAGATGTTTAGTGTACCGGATACACCCGATAATCTGGAACAGATCTTTATATATGCGTATCGGAGCGGGCGTAGATAAAGAGTATCAAGAAAAGGACTAAAAAAGAAATTCCTCCCTCCATCGCCGGGGTGCCGTAGCTACTTTTACACAGTTTTATTTAAGAGTTATCTTATTCTATTGAGACTTTTATATTATAAAGAATATAGTAGATTATTGGAAGTATATAAAATGTCATTAAAATAATGATTTCACATCTAAGAAATGCGAGTTTTTTTTTAAGGCTTTGTTTTAAATGACGAATAGTTATACCTTATTGCGTATTTACATTTAATCATTATTTTCTAGTGGTATTTAGCGAGTTGAGCTGGTAGGTATGTGCCAGCTTAAAGGCGTTGGCGAAAACTTAAATTATTTTTGTTCCAAACACGTGCATAGTGGGTTAAATCTCGCTGGGCCTAACTTGTCCGCGATTCATTCCAACCTCTCCCTAAATAAAAATTGATGATGGGGTGAATTGGCCCCAATTGTTATTTCTTAATTTTATGTACCTATTATATTGACATTTTTATTACGTATATGCCTAATTAATATAGTAAGGGGGGTGTGTGTGTCGTTAATATATAGGTAAAAATTAAAAATAACAAATGAATTTAGATAAAAAAATATAGAATTTCAAAAAAGTTCATAAAATTGATTTTGTCCCTACGAAGGGAGTGAATTGGCCCATCCTATTACATTATTTATTCTTAATTTAATTATCATATTATTGATAATATTTTTTAATTAACTTATTACTAAATTTATATATATAATACAATTTTATTATTAAGTAAAAATTAATAATATATATAAATAATTGATATTTTTATATTATAACAGAAGGTTAATTTAAAATAGATGGACCAATTCAGCTGCCTCACAACTGGTCGGTCCGGATTTATCAGCTCAGTGCCTTCAAACTGTATTCAAAATGTAGATTTATATAAACTTTCTTAATCAAAAACTATGATATTTAGAATCTGGCAGTTAGTTATTTTTTTTTGCTTGTTCGTGTCATATCTCTATCCTATTACGGGCTCTTGATTTTCCCAAGAAGAATCAAAATCTACACTAAAAGGGTATTAGGGGATAAGTGGGGAGATAATTTCATACCTAATTGGCCATATCGTCCACCTATCCGCCCTGATCGGTCTATAATATTAAACGGGATTTATTTATATATCTATATATATATTATAATAAATTATATAATATTATTTACATATAATATTATTTTATTATTATATATTAATATATATTTTTATATTATTGTATATTATCTAATATATATTATATTTTTTTATAGTATTATTCTATTATATTTAATATATTAGTTTTAATTTATGATTTATTTTATTATATTGTTTGTGTAGGGATCATTATTGATTATTTGGATTGATTGTTGTTTTATTTGCCAGTCCTCCGGCAGATTGTAGGTGCCTCTAATGCCCTGTATCTGTAAAAAAAAACTAGTCTTATATTATCTTCTATAATATCTAATATGATGTTTTTTGTGTATCATTCTGAACAGGGTTCATAGGGGATGTGCAAGACAAAAAAATAATGTATATATATATAATTTATTAACACTCATAAAAAGTATATTGAATAAGTCTTATACCTCAGCTGTATCCATCTCTAATATTATCCAGAGGGTAGAGGAATAACATTTTATTCCCTATATATTTTTCCTTTGTCAATACTGTTTTTCTAAGGGGAAGACTAAATAATTGTGTCAATTAAATTAATTTAATATATAGTTAGATATAAATATAATAATTTTATACTTTTATATAGTTATTTAAAATTGAATATTAAATTGCAAATACTAGTTATTTGAAGTTTAGGTCAGCTAAGGTCATTCGCACATATATGAAGTAATTCTTGCTAATCACGAATTCATTCTTTATCATATATCAATTGAAGTGGTGTGTGTGGGTGTGTGGTGTGTGGTTGTGTGTAGGTGTGGTTGAGATTGTGTGAATGTGTGCTCGTCGGTCGCTGCGTCGAGCGCAGGCGCTGTGCGCATGTTAATGTGTTCGCTTAATAACATTGAATAGAAAATCTATTGGGTGAGATGTCTCATTTTGATTATGGATACTTGCGAAAATTTTGGGATGGAACACGAGAGAATTATCTGTTACATGTAAACCATATTTTATTATCTTCCATTATTACTTATTTTTTTTATTTCAACTTTTATTTATTTTTTACCCCATTTTCCCTCCTATTTATACAATTGTGCGCTGATTTCAAATGTTATTTCAGTTTTTACGTAGGCTATTCATTTCTATTTTGTGTACATACATTGGATAGCGTCTTATATCTATTGGAATGTGACTCTAATATATTTTTTATATTGTTATATATATATATATATTTATATAATAGTATATATATAATATCATATTATTATAATATATATATAATATATATATATAATATATATTTTTATATATATATATAACTATATTATATATATTTATTATATATCTATACTTATTATTATATTTATATTATCTAATATTATATTATATATAATAGGTTTTTATTTTTATTGAATAATAATTCTGTTAAAAGTTTATTCAGATATAAAGAGAGAGAGAGAGAGAGAGAGAGAGAGAGAGAGAGAATTTCTGAATAGATTTTATTTTGACCTAAATTAAGTAGAATAAAGTATCCCTTTGCGCATAATTTAAGAAATGACATAAATTCATTTTATTTGAAGTAATAAATTTTAAAATGAATAAGGAATAAAATTTACTGTAATTATTATGTTAGCAGCAACAGCGTGAAACCCTAATTAGTTTCCTATTCACTATTGTGCATAAGAAAAATCTCTTCAGAAAATATTTTTTTTACGATGTTAAAATACGTTGGAGGATTCTAAAATTCTATAATTCTACAATCTCCAGTTCCAATGTGTTAAATACGTTGGAGGATTCTATAATTCTAAAATCTCCAGCTCCGATGTGTTAAATACATTGGAGGATTCTATAATTCTACAATTCTATAATCTCCAGCTCCGATGTTTTAAATACGTTGGAGGATTCTACAATTCTATAATTCTATAATCCCCAGTTCCGATTGAGGACCAAGATATCTGCCTCGAATTAGACTTTGTTTATGACTCTACACCGGATTTGGTTGTAAGTACCTTTGACCGACGCAATCGGTGTGTTGATAGTTTCAATATGTTTATAACCATAAAGCTAACCGTATATAGTGTCTTCTCGGTTTTATGCATATTGTTGCTTAGAGAGCGAAATTATTCATTAGTACTAATGATACTAAACTGCAGTGAGTTATTGCATTCACTGATTTCTATAATGTGTCAATAACTACTTTTAAGTATCTCGTCTAAAATATATAGAAAAATACTTAGTTCACCAATACGTATAAAGTCGTGATATCTTTTAATTAATTTCTGTATTTAGATGTAATTTGTCTGATTTTTATCCGTGTTCTTGTCCGAACCTATTTAGTAGAGGAGTAAAGATATACTATATAGTGTGGGAGAGATCAAGAATTATTATAAATAATACATAGAATTGCATATAGGAGTAAATCAGAAGAGATATTTGTGTCTGTACGCGTATTAGGATAGGATGTTGAACTCGATCTAATAGTGTAATAATAAATATAATAAAGCATAGTAGGATTAATTAGTCTTTAAAGATATTAGATAAGTGTATACTTGGTGTATTTACCAAGTATTTTGTGTGCGGTAATAATGGGATATATACTTATTCAATCTATCTCCTAAAAATCCTTATGTTTATGATAGATTACGTTTGAGGCCATTAAACTAACCCTGCCATAGTGTGTGAAGATATATTTATATTTATCCGTGCTATTAAATATAATAATCTAATAATATTCTTTATTACGTGTATTACATACTTCCTGTAGATTAATTTTTTTTTTATGTATTTCTGTTATTCACTATAAACCCAAATGAGTAAAGTTGAGGTGTTAGATACCATTCACAGGTACACATAATCTATTTAACAGCTATTAAGTATTTGGTATCTTATCGTAAAAGGTTCCTTTTCTGTTAAAACGAGCTGAGATCAGTTTTATCTGTTTTAATATCCATTTGCACGAAAACTCTGGAATGTAAATATCATTTATTCATTATATTACTAGGTGATCAGTCATGTTAAAAAGCTAAATATTTCATTTATAAACTATGGCACTACTATTGTTTAAATATAATCTATATTCTATATATATCATTTATTTTTTATAACTAGTTACAAATATTTTAATTATCTATTACTCAAAATTAATATAAATTTATTTTAATTGAATACTTATAATTATTTTATTAATCAAATATTCTAATCGATAATAAAATCGATATTTTTCTTAAATCTATATATCTCTAATACATACTTTATGTTCATATTGTGTTTTTTTAATTATTTTGCATGTGTAAAGTTGGTTTAACGCAGTCTTACAGTTTTACAGTTTAACACCATCTATATCCGGACTCGACATTCTGGTGTAAAAAATTTGAGGATGCAGGGTTATGCCCAACAAGCATCCATGTGTTTTCAGTTTTGAACTGGCGTTTTCTCTTGCGCCAAACTGATCAGAGGGCGAAGAGTACTGTTAATTGACATGCGTGAGTAAACACGTAGGAAAGTATTATAATATTTGTCCTTGAACTTACAACTATTATTATTCGAGTGAGTATTGTACGATATTTTCTCCAAAACATTATTAGGTATTTAGAATATAGAAACATATTCTTAATTAGTTATCTTCGGCACATATCATATGCTTAAATTTAACTTTACAGTATTAAGTCTATTATCCAATAAGTTAGAAGTTACGAATAATGACGAATATTGCTCTCTTTATAAATTATAAAGTTTTATACATATATAACAAAAGAGGCATTCTAATGATTGAGAGAGAGAAAAATATTGGTTATATATACAAGCAAACTGGAATCACAACCCCCAAAAAACAAACAAAAAATCAACCCGCTACGCGATTTGTCTGCTGCACCTACACTTTGGCCTTTTAAGCAATCTCCTGGCAACACACTTTGATTGGAGATATTGTTCTTTATTCGGATATGCTCAAAACAATTGCGGGAATTATGAGGTATACTTGTGTTTGTGACAGACAGAAGATGTAAGATATCTGCGCTTCACGGCGGCGACTGGTTATCATGCCATATTCTTGAGTTCGTGAATAACTTTATGATTTTCCATTTTTTGAGTCTATTTATCCTCTTAAGTCACCACACATTCTTAACAGTCGCTTGTACATGGAGAAATTGAAATGGTAGCTTGGTAACTCTACACATCTTTTATCAATGAGTCAGGTGGTTTTATCTTTTAATAACAGTAGACTTTTAATACGCAGCTTACATTTAACTATGGTGCATTCCCGCAACTTTTGTGAGCTGTTGATAAGATTTCTGATTTATAGGAATGAGGTCACTTTTTTTCTTTTACAATGTCTAGTTTCAGGTAGGCTTATTTCCCATCTTCTTTAGGGTCATCAAACTCTTCCTCCTTCACATGATGGCCATCAGAGCAACATATACAATCCTCCAATTATTCATATTACAAGATTAGCCTATTTTGTTGATGACAAGAAGTCCGTTCACTTTATACACACATCATCACGTTTCTCTACTCTAATTCATATTCCGAAAACGGCGTGATTCTTTTGTTGTTGATACGTGTAGCTAGCAACATAAAACGCATTCTTGGCACCGCTATTCTTCCATAATCGCATAAATAGGGTGAACTCAGTGGTTGACCGGTCTCTGCGAGAAAGAATATGGACCTCTTGGATAAACTGAATTAATTTCAGCTTCCCGCACGAGAGCTCATATCAACAACGTTCTTAGGTCCTTTTCCCATTCGCAATCTTCTCTTCTCAAACTACTCTCTATATATATATGGAAATTTTACTAAGTTTCTTCTGTTCATTACTTTCATCTTTATATTTCTCTCTTTGCTTGTCACTATATTTCTTCTTTCCCCTATATGTCGTTTCTGTGTTCATGATATTATTGTATCTTTCTTGACGGTGTGTGATTTTCATTATCGAGCAAGTGACCAAAATGACTTTTAATTACATGATACTTTCTTACTCTTACATTATATTTTTCTCGTTTACTTCTTTCTTTTCTTCTTTCTTTTTCTTTTTTTTGTGTCTTTTTTCTTTTTTGTATTTTTTTGTGTTTTTCTTTTCTTTTTTATTTTTGTGTCTTTCTTTTCTTTTTAATATTTTCTTCTTTCAGATTTTTTATGTATATATTTTAACACTTACAGTGGCTTGGTACTAGGATCATCTGCCTTCCATTCATCGATTAGCTATATTACTACATTCCTTTTTTTTTTTGGCATTTTACACACATCTCACTTCTTTCTCTTCTATATCTTTTACATGTTTCCTGAACATAGTATTACTTCAATTAGTTTTGATGTAACGTTGATTTTTGTTTTATATTTTTTTTAAATTGATGGTGTGTGTGTGATTTGACTTATCATTTTTTTGTCAACAATCCTCTGATGGTTGTATTTTTATAGTTGGTCTTGAATTAATTAAACGTGTGAAAAACTCAATTTAACACACTTTCTTTAAATAGACACTCAGCACACGGCTAAAAAAATTCTAATGTATGCTTTTTGAACTCACTCCGGCTTTCTTAACAGTTAGAAGGCATTAAATTTTATCAGAAAATTAAGGTTTTCCATGCTTCACTGCTGATGAACATTACCTACTAAAAATTCTTATGTACAAGTATGTAATTATAATATAAGTTATGAAAACTGTATGGGTATTCTTTACTTATCATAATTTAAATTCTTTTACTAACTATATTAGTAATATATCTCATTCGAATATATAGCAATTATTATCCCTATAATACGTAAAGTATTGTATTAGTAGAGAAGTGTATAATTATAAATATGAACTATTATTGTAAAAAAAGTATATTTAATAAATTAATTATTATATATATATAACTGAGTATATAACATTTCTATATATATCAATCTATATTAATATTAAATATATATTATATACTATATATTATTTAATTAGGTCTATTAATTATATATACTCAATATTATATTATATCTATATATAATAGTGTGGTAGAAATAATATATTAATATATATAATCTACTTAATAATCATACTCATAGTTATATATAATATCATATATATATATTATTTATTATATATATAATATTATACTTTATATTATATCAGTGGATTTACTCTAGTCCCTTCCTACACATGATTTGACACTTTGAGACTTCTATTTTATGATACAGTAGTACATCACTTTAAAAAATGTGTGACAAGCTTCTTATCTTATTAGACTTAGATACGATTAATAGTCAATTTCATGACGCTTAAGTTAACTTTTAACCGGCATCGACCGTTATTAGAAAACTGTTTCTCCTTTCTTGGTATTCAGAGTATAATGTAAATTTGTTTAAGTTTTTTTTTCTTTTTTTTTTCTATATATATTTATTAAAAACGTCTTTAAAAAACATTTGGCTACCAAAGCTTTATCTCAATCTACAGCGGTAGTAGTAGAGGATATCTTCTAGGAGGCTAATTTTCTAAGCTTAAAAGATCCGAATGAGAAATTCGAATACTCCGCAAGCGTGGCACAATATCGTATCTGTCGCATCTAACCAGGTTTGTAGACTACTGGTGAAGCTAGAACTATGCGTTTAATATCACTAGAGTCTTTTATTGTCATCTTGTCTAGATATAATTCATCACATGCGTTTTCTGCGATATACTGCTCTATGATATTACCTATAAAGGTTATACTGTTAGAGAATATGACATAGTCTACTAATTATAAGAAGAGGGTGAGGAGTTCAATTTATTTTTTAATTTTATTTTTTTTATCGTATTTTGAATTGTAATCACGTTTTATAAGAAATTGATGTGATGATTAGAGGCTATATTATAACGTAAGATGTTGTTGATTTGAAAATTGATATAGAGATAGTTTTTACGCACCAATCATGGCGAATTATCAATTTAAATGTATATACACAATGTATGTCTGTTTACCGTGAATCCTCTTATGTCGTAATATTTAAACATTGGCCTATATCAATGCGATCATATTCCATGTGTATTATGAAGACCATAAGAAACATATAAACTCAATTCCTCGTGTGCTGTTAATATGGTATATGTTGCTACTTATATTATTTTATTTCTGTGGAATATCACACACTTTCATTATTGTCATGTATTTCTAATTTATCTTTATACTACCTCATTATGGTATTAGTTTACCTATATATGTCAAAATGTTTATTATTGCTGGTATAATACTCTCTTCAAAAACTCTCACAAGTAAACTTCAGTGATAAGACCTATCAATACAAGGCAAACACATACTTCTATTTCCCCCTAGACTAACTTTACTTGAGAACTATACTTATAACCATTGTATTAAATTATATAATTATTAATTGTTATTCCAATTATATTTTATTCCAGAAAAGTTATTGTAAAAAACCAATCTTACTGACTTTTTAACTCTTTTGACCTAATGTGGCAAAAGTATTTAGTTTATTTCGATACTATGAAACTATATATAATGTGTGAACTGCGTTTTCTTCTCTGCGATAAACTCTTCTTTTATATATCTCTATTGCTCTTTGACTAAATGTCTAAAAGAGCCCTCTTGCTGTGTGCGATTGACTTATGAGCTCTTGAATGAGTCTGGCCAGAGTATCTGGAAAGTGTAATAAAACTTTTGATAATTCTTTGTGGTCAAATAGTTCAACTATTAGCCTAGTCTTAATATAATATTTCTATTCTCGTGCAAATATGTTTATCATTTTGCCTCTTTGTGAAGCTTAAGCTACTATCCTGTGACATTGTACTAACAGAGACGCCTATTTCTCAATTAAATTTAAATAATCTAAATAGCTTGTAAATATGTTTTTGTTATTGGATTCCATTACTTATATAATTTTATTGCTGTTTCATTCACTATATAAAATTACTAGAATTTTCATTCCGTGTCTTTATTAATTAGAAGTTCTTATTTTTATATCATAATAGTTATATTCCTGATTGAATATTTATCATTTAATCGGTTTAATTATTTAATAGCGAGATTGTATATTTGTCAATACCTATAAACAAGTTAAATATTAACACAAGTGACTAGTAGGGTATAATAGAAATATTTATATAAAAATAAAACTAAAAGAATTTTTCTTTAGTCTTATTGTAATAAATTGGAGCAATGAAATAATAATTAGCTATAATAAAGTTGAAAATTTAAATCGTATGATTTTATTTCTAAGTCACTGCACAGAACAATGTCGTAGGGTATAACGCAAGGTAAAAGATTTTATATATCTTTTTTAACACTAGAAACTTAATAGTTATTATGCTTAAGCCATTTAATGTGTCTATATTTGTGTTTGTATGCATCCATAATTCTCGTATAGAGTGATTCATTTTCTTCGTTTTTTTTCCTCATTTCTTAGAATTAGGATTATACTTATTTTACTAAACTTTTTAATATTTAATAATGTTTCTGAACGGACTTTAAAAATGTTTAATGGCTTTGTTATTAAGCTATATAAAATTTTTTCATATAGTACGTACTAGGGAACCGCTTACAGCTTGTTATAATAGAATTATGATAGGATATATGTTCTTATATATTATTACCTCTAATAATAATAGAGAGTTTTTGCAATATCTTTCATTGTTTTTTCCTAAACCTACATTATCTTCTTTTAGAAAGAAATTGTGGTTGCAGGGTTTTATAGGATAAAGTTTTCATAAACTCTCACGCTCGTAATCAAAGTCCCTTTTTCTTTCAATTCAACTTCCAGAACCGTCACATGATATTTATAGAGTGTTTTTAATTTATTAAGTATTGTTAAAGCTCCGAGTTCATCCCATGGGTCTCAATCAAATCTCTTATCGGTAATTTTATTCTTTATTGGGGCCTATTATTCATCTGACGTAAAATTCATAACGTATGTGAAAACTCGCTTTAGGTAAGGCATTTATCTTTTTTATCATTTTATAACGCTAGTATACAGTGTTTTGACTTTCCAATTTTGGCATCAATTGTTCTACATATGTTTAGGCTTAATTTTGATTAATTTAGCCATTGAAACATACCTTAAATACTCTGGCTTGGACCTGATATAATAATATTATTATTTCTAAGTAGTGTATGAACAATATATATCATACACATATATATTATTATATATTTTTATATTAATAATAACTTATATTATATCTCTTTAATATAGTAATTAATATATTATTAATATTATTAATATATATATTGTATCTAATAATTTATATCTTAATATATATGTATGATCATATATTATTTTTTATAATTACATCTCCTATTTTATTTATATTATAATATCATCATCTATATATATCTATCTCTTTTATTCATATTATTCTTATGTACTAGTTTCCGGCCTAACGAGAACAATCAGAGTTAATCCACGGTTTATTAGCTTGTATAATAACTTAACTCGAGGCGCCGTGGTTATACTTCCACTCGTGAAAACGTCTATGCAATTTTAGTTAATAGATTTCACCTGGTATTACTGTCATTATCTGATATTTCGTCCTATTTATTGACCTAGCATACGATCAGTTATTTGACCTATCTTCAACTATAATATAGCTATTAGCTACGTGAGCTTTTGAAGTATTATACATCTATCGTAAGGCTTTATTATAGGAGTAATGTGGGACTACAAGGCTTAGTATATATATATATATATTAATATATGCTTTGAAAATGAGTCCGTCATGACCTAGCAAACGACATTTGAGATTGTGAAGGACAAATGAAGTAGTGAAAATCAGAAGTAGCTAGAAGGAAGTTGGTTCCAAACTCACGCATTGAGTATGACAGCATGAGGCATTAAGACTAGGGTCTGAAAATTTAGAAAGATAAAGAACAGATGTTGAAAGGAGGAGTACCGACAACTTAAAGGAAATGAGTCAGGCAGATTCTTACT
>JABUQX010118290.1:0-12500 GCA_015478945.1 Trachelipus rathkii
GTTAAGAAGACTGAAATAATGTAACAATTTATGAAGAGGGAAATGAACCTTCTCACTCTTAATTCTATACACTTCCTTCGTATTAACGGATGTTGAGTGTGATTAAACTTTGAAATTCTTTTTTTCTCATAGACATTTATTTTCCAAATTATAAATGGTGCTATAAAATTATTTAAAATAAATCTTAATTAAGTTAATCTTTCAACAAAAGACATATTAAGAATCACTTATGCGAATTTAGTGTTTCTTCAAATCCTTTCAATAAATATTTTATATGAATTAATCAGTATTGGGGACGGTGACTCATGATTTTATGTTCCATGATCAAAATTATCAAACACATCGCCCATTGAAGAAAGAAAACTGGCTTTTTTAACAAAACACTGACTTCACATCCCGTGTTGTTTGGTGTTTTTTGTTGGGTTTTGTTCTATCCTCGGTTCTAGGGTAATCTCAATCTCATAATTTTCCGATCAAGAGTATTTCTCTTCTAAGTGTTTCTTTCCCCTGCTACATTCTTATTTTGGTTGTCTTTAGTTTTTACAACTTTGTCCACAAGCAATTCTTGGTTCTTTTGTCTCTTTGTTACCCTTTCTTTAACTAGTTATTTTGGAGAAAATCCTTTTTTTTAACTTTCAGTTGATTTTAGATTCCTCTCACTCTCTTGACTATAAAAATATTTTGGGAGAATGGGTAAGACGATACTCGGTAGTCTGTGTATGAACAAAAAGGTAGAAACTATCTTGCATCGATGGGTATCTATATTTTTAACAGACATTTACTGATTCAGATCTTTTGCTAAATTAATACATCCTGATGCAACTTATATTTGCAGTAACTCGGAGAATGTGCAGTAATTGAGACTTTGATCTTCTAATTCAAAATAGATTATCATAATCTTAATCCTTTCTACTGTTCGTTAGAAGTGTTTGTAATTCGAATTAGAGGACTTCTTCATCTTTTATATAATATCACACAAGAGTAGATTACAAATAGTCTCAATTATGGATAGTGTAATAATCAGTTACCGATGAGATTCTCAAAACAATCGTAGAACCAATTATGGAACCCAACATAAAACCAATTATATTATATTTACAAAATTAAAAACATTTATGTAAATATATCATTTTAGATTCTATTTATGACTTTCCTTCGTATTCTATGGGTGTAGTGGTGGAGTATGTTGAGTAGTACTTGTTTCCCATGGTTCAACCTTGTATTGTTATTATTAGGTAGCGATTTATGAAAAATTGTATTTGTTAAAATAATAAATCTTTAATTAAACGTTCCTTCATGATAAGAAGTTATCATGTAAATCTATACTTTTTGGCAGTTAATAAATGTTTCTTCAAATCCTTTCAATATATAAAATAATATTAAGTTTTCTATCTCAGTATTTATAAATAAATTTATGATTCTTTATCTCTCCTATAGTCCTAAGTCATAACATATCTTCCCATTTAATTAAGAAAACTGGGCTTTGTTCTTTATAACAAAACTGATCTCACATTCCCCAATCTCGTCTAGGTTTTTTTGTAATCTCAATCTTCACTAGATGTTTTCCGATCAAGAGTATTTCCTTCAAGATTGTTTTTTCTTTCCCTCTCTTACAGTCTCTTTTTTGCTTCTAGTAAGACTTTTCCAGCAATCTCTTTGTCCTTTACTTTCTTTCAACTAGGGATGTTTTGTAGCATCCTTTTCTTTAACTTTCGCCATTATTTTAGATCGCCCTCTTTGACTATCAAGAGGCTTACCTTAGGTCCTGTCAATAGATTCACCTTAGTTTTGTTAGGAATATTAAGTTATTATATCCCCCAATCTGAGGTTATCTATCTTTCAGATTCTTACTGATCATTATTATTGAAACTTCTAATTAATCTGTATTTTTTTTGCCATTATCGGAGAATTGCAGAATTGAGACTTTGGATCTTCTAATTCAAATATAATTATCAATCTTTAAATCTTCTCACTGCCTTTAAGTAGTTTGTACGATTGAGAGTTCTTCAAATGTCATTAAATATCACAAAATACATTAGAAAAGTCTTACTATGTAATATTCAGTTACTGATGAGTATCTGAAATAACAAATCGTAGAACAATTTATTGGAACCGCCAAACGTAGAACCAATTATAGAATCAAGTAATGAAACAGGTAATAACTATTTTAAATTCTATTATTGTACTTCCTTCGAATCTAGGATGTTGTGTTTTGTAGTTAATTTGAGATGTCTTTTTCTCCCATGAGACATTATTTTATTTTTCCTAATTTAGAATTTGTAGAATTCAATAGAATTATTTTTATAAATAAAATCTTAATTAAATGTCTTCAAATAATAAGTTATTAGTTTAATCTATCTAGGTTTGTTTTTTTTGCACATATCAATGTTTTCTTCATATCCTTTCAAATAGAATTATATTTTTTATATATTTATCAGTATTGACGTGTGAAGTCTCATGATCTTCATCTTCTCCATTATTTCCTTTAATTATCAATTAACACACGCCCCCATTATAGAAAGATAAACTGGGCTTTCTTTAAAAATACTACTGAGTTCTTTACATTCCCTAGATCCTCGCTCAGTATAATCTCTAAAAAAATCTTCAAGTTGGATTTTTACGAATCAAGAATTATTTCTTCAAAGGTGGTTTCTTTTGCCCTCTGCAATAGCTTTATTTTTTTGCTTCTAGTACAACTTTCGCTCGTCATTATCTTTCTTTTCCTTTTTACCTTTTTCTTTTTCAATAGATGTTTGGAATCCGTTTCTTCTTATTACTTTCCCAGTGATTCTAGATTCCTTCTCCTCGTCTGACTTATCAAGAGGCTTTTACCTTAGTCCTTCAATATTATTACCTTTAGGTTTTGTTATGTAATATTAATTTATTGAACGCCCCAATCTGAGGTACTATCTAGTCAATGCCTTACTGATTTCATTTATATTGAATACTTTTTCTAATGAACTATTTCCAACATTCGAAATGTTCTAGTGAATCTGATACTTGTGGATCTTCTTCCAAAATTTGATTTTCAACAATGTGCTAGAATATAATATTTTCTTCACTTTCAAAATGTTCTTATCTCCTTCAAATCATACTGTCCCATTAATTGCTTTCATATTAATGGTGCCTTTATAAATAAGTTTCTCCTTTTCTAATTTCTTTTATAACAGATCTGAGATTACTGAATTTCATTTTCTGCTAAAATAAATTCTTCTCTCGTAATCTCTTTGAACCAGTAATGTGGCTTCTTCTCTCTTCGTTCATATTTTTCGTTTTTCCAATTGCGGGAACATCTTCAGCCCGTGCGCTGATGGCTGTAGACTTCATTCCCTGGGCTTCCGACTAATTCAATTTTGAGACTGTTGTTAGGTTGCCTTCTTGAGCTTTTAACTATCTTCTTGAAATATTCTAATTTCTTCACATTTTAGAATCATTCCCATTAAAGTCTGGCCTGAAGTTGTTCCTGAGTAGATAAAATCTGCCGATATGTAATTTTTGTGACTTTCACTTTCTGTTGAATTCTGATCCTCAATATACTCTATTATCTTTTTCTGATAAGGTTAATCTGTTCTGCTGACATGTGTCGACTTGTTTCTGTCTTCAAATTGTTTTTATCCTCTGTAAATATTTCTCAAGGTTCATTTCTTATCCTGTTTTCTGTTTTAACGTACTGCGCGTATGGACTTTCGTTTGTTCTCGCGATCAAACTGTTTTTTTGTGAATCAGTAAAAGCGAAAGTATTTTCGCGTTATCGGCCGTTCCTTTTTCGTTCTTTATTGTCCGTCATTGGCTATCTTGCTGGCTCTCTTGTCGTCCTGGAATAGTTGACCTATTCTCTGTGAGATCGTTTAGAGTAGGCAGTCTATTAGTTAGAGGTTCTTTTTGCGCTCTAACGCGTCCTGAGTAATAATGGCGTATCGTATTCATATTTTTGATGGCTAAACCGTGTGGAGAGTCTCTGATGTATTTGTCAACTGCAGCTTTTACTTGCTTCGCTCTTTCGCCAGTTATTTTGACTCTATGGTCCGGAAACATGGTATTCCTCTTGTACAAATGACAGGGCATGGTCCAGCCTGCGTTCGTTCAATACTTTTCTAAGAAACTTCAATATTTTAATTTTTTGGTCGCATCGATTCACGGGCAACATAGTTTGCACTCTTAACTCGTTCCTATCTCTTTACGCAAGCCTGTCCTGAATAAAAGTATGGCTTTTGCCCAGATTTACCAATGCGATCATATTACTTTGCCGCTATAATTTTCATAAGGCTACTAGCTGTCACTTCACTCGCCGGTTGCACAACCGTTGCTTAATGTCAAAGTTCCGGTTGCTTCTACTCCTTCGCGTCTATGTGCTACTATCCTGTCATGTTATTTAGGCTTCAGTAGCTATTTTCGAACTTTCCTGCCTAATATAGAATGTGCGGGTTCTTGTCAAGTATCGTGATTCTTATTATCTTTTTAATATAGCCCAACACAAGGTTACAATAGGATTTATGTGGCTTCTCTCTTGTAGATTGTGTAATGTTTGTTTTTCTTTTTACTATCTTATGATCACTGCCATTCCGCCTTCTTACCCATAACACGCTATTACTGTGGACTTTCGCTTTTCAAAGTCGATATTCATACGTGATAGTCTAACTTAGTAGCTCATTTCTTTTGAACTTCATTTGTGTCTTCACTTCTCTTCTTCCTCTGTAATCTCCTTGTTCTCTCTGCTTGCTTCTCTGGCTACTTCTGCTTTTCAACAGCTTGTCTGTGTAGCTTCTTTTCTCTCTGTCCAGCTTCTTAGAATTCTTTTTCAGATCAGTCTATAAATTTTTGGCCTCTTTGTTCCTTTAGTGCGAAGATCCTTTGGCGAGTTCTTTAATAATGCCATTCCTAGTCCAATATTTTAAAATAGTAAAATTTAATACGCGGCTCGACACTTTAATCATCTGTATCATAAATTAGTGGTCTATACCTGATGACGTCTGTGGTTACTTCTTCTTAGTGAGCTATTTCTCAACATAAGACTTTACTGATATTATTTCTTTTTCTTCGAATGTACAAATTCAAGTACAGATGTTTCAATTTATTGGTCACAGTATTTTTTCTTTTTCGTTTTAGAGAAATGTTCCGGACAAGAGCTTTTCTGAATTTTATTGTCACTACGTTTTTGTTTTTTTTTTGTGTTGGTTGTCTTTTTTTGTCGTGTTTTTTTTTTTTTTTTTTTGTTTGTGGTTAGCATTTTTTTCCGTCATTACAGATTAATTTTTATTCAAACACTGTTTAAACAATACAAAACAAATCTTTAATATGAAAGCAAATGTTTGAAAATCTTTAAAAATACAACAAATAAAGGTCACAATATAGATTTTCAACTCTCTCAGATATCGAAGTGTATGCCAAAACCACGAAGGTCTTCTGATTCCTAATTATTCCTTGATCCTCAAGACGACTCCTTATAAACTATCAAAGATCAATTACTGTTCTATGAGTAAAAATCTTCTATATTAATAATTGGTTCCTTGATCAGATAAAAGTCTTTCTCAATGTTACATAGACTCTCCTTCAACAATTAAATATATGTCCAATAATTCTCGGTCGAAGTTTGTAACTTTCCTTCAAATTTCCTAGTTTAAAATCTCTTCTCCTGATTGTGCTATCTATATCTCTAACCGAAATTTTTTTCTTAAAAATACTAGACTTTCTACTCCTTGTCAAAGAACTATATTTTCTAGTAATCTTCTAATTCCAAATGATAATTATCATATCTTAATCCTTCTCTCGCACTAGTATGCGTAACGATTAGAACTTCTCAATTACGTAAATATCACAAATTAATAGAAAGTCTCAATAGTGCTAATATTTCATTTGCGTATGAGTATTCTCAAAAACAATCGGACAACCAATTATGGAACCAACATAAAACCAATTATACAATTAAGAATGGATAGCGTGCATCAACTTATTTTAATTCTATTTATGACTTTCCTTCGTATCTAGATGTTGAGTGTGGAGTTAATTTGAGAGTCTTTTTTCCATGAGACAATTTTATTTCCAAATTAAAATTCTCAAATTAAATTTATTTTTAAATAATAAATTCTAATTTAAATATGCTTCTAATAAAAGTTATATTTAAATCTATCACTTTTGCAAATAAATGTTCTTTCTTCAAAATCCTTTCCAAATAAATAATATAATTAAATTTAATCAGTATTGACTGGTGAATGCTCATGATCTATCCTCCCATATTCCTATGATATCTTATAGATCATATACTTATTCTATAGTATATAATATTTATTATATTTATATTATATATATAATATATTTAGATATGTATATTATATATATTTTATATATACTTTATTATTGTATTTATATATTATATTTATAATTATATATATGTATATTTTTATATATATATATATATATATATTTTAATGTATTATTAATATTATTACTATATTGTATATATATTTTCTATATATTATATATATTAATATTTTTTTAAGGATATTATTATATTATTATATTACTATATTTTATTTTTTATAATTATATATATATTTATAGTATATACTAGTATATATATAGATACATAGTATATATTATTTATATATGTGTATTATTTCATCTTTAATATATATTATATTATATTATATATAATTATATGTATATTTATTATAGTATTAATGTTGGGATTATTATATATATAGGTATATATAGTATAATATATATATTTATATATATTTATTATACTTACACCCTTTATTATATTATAGTTTATTATATTATATATATTATATGATATATTAAAATACATATCTTATATTATTATATATGTATTATCATCCATCATTCATCATCATTCACCCACTTCTTCAGGTCATCATACTTTTATAGGTTGCGTAGCATTCACCTGAAGCAGCAAAGTAGTAGAAGAACATGACCAATCGAAAAAAAGCCCTTATCTGTACTACTCCTTATACACTTTATGAGTAACTCTCCCCAGTAATAAAAATCCCTTGTAGCTTCAACGGATCCTGGGGTGACTATCACAATGGCATCATCGTCAATGTTAGGGTTTCATTCCCTTTTGGCCTCAGGAGGGCCCAACCATCCTCTTCATACAAAAATCTTGTCTCCCATAACGACTTTCTAGTTATTCACCTTCTCTCGACTTCTTCATAACTTCACATTCCTCTACTCTGCCAGTTAATTCCACTTTTCTTTCGGTTTTCTCCCTAAATGGCGGTCATTGTCTCCCAGTTTTCACATTCACTTACTAACAGCCCGCTGTAGCATAAATATATATATTTTGTATAATATTTTATTATTTTTGTTTGTTTTATTTTATTAAATAGTTTATGTTTTATACAATATTATAAACTAAATGTTTACAAACATAACATATATAACACTATTTTTTTTTAGTTTTTAACAATTAGTAAATTATATTTATTTGATTTTTATGATTATTATATTGTAGCTAGGTTTACATATTAAATTGTTTATTTTATAAATTATATAGTTATAATTAATAATTTATTAAGTTATTATTTATATTTTTTAAGTTTAGTTTTGGTTGAAATATTATACTTAGTTAATTTATTTATTATATAATACTTATATTTATTAGTATATTATATATTATATATACTAATTATTATATATTATTTTATATTATATTATGATCAAAATTACATAATAAATATACTTAATCAATTTAATTGAATATCCTACCGTTATAATATCATATACGAATTTTTATCTTACATTTCAGGAATTTAACATTTAAAGTATACTAAAAAATTTAAATTTCATAGTTTTAAACTGAATTGACAGTATTAACCAAAACGTGAATATAATCACTAACCTATAGTGAGATTATCTTTTTATGGCTTCAGTTACAAACAATGACTAATTGTTTTGTTTCTATTCAGCTTTTGTGCTAATTTCTTCTCTAGTGTATATTTTCTTTCAATTAAAATGTCAACTATTGTTGGTTTTCTTTATGGTCGACTTATTCAGTAAATTAAATTATTTTCGTATATCATATATATATATATATATTGGTATAATATTATTATATTAGTATATATATTATTATTATAGTATATATATATGTATAGTGTAGATTATTTATATAAATATATATATATATATTATTTATTTATATTTAATTATATATATTATTATTATAATATTATCATTTATTATATAGTTGTTTAATTATATATTTATTTATATTATATTATATCTAATTATACCTGTGTGTGTGTGTGTGGTGGTGTGTTGTCACATATATATATATAAATATATATAATATACTATATATTATATATTATATATAATTATCTATATTATATATATTATATTATATATTATATATATGATATATTATAATATATATTTATTATATTTATTTATATATAGTATATTATATATATAATAGAATATAATATATGTGTATTTTTATATTGTCATACTTTTATATTAATTTGTTATATGATGTGAGTACATTGTTAATTTTATTTTAAAGTTATTATAGTAGTCAGGTATTTAATATAGTAGTAGTATATAAGGGGATAGTAGTAAGTGGAGTAGGTAGGGATAAGTATATAGTATACGTATTATGAATAGGGTAGGTTATATAGTAGGTATGAGGGTATAGTACACTAATAATAGGGTATATATAGTAGTATATTAGTATAAGTAGGGGGTATTAAATAATATATAAGTATATAGTAGATAGTATTATTAGTATATGTAGGTAGTATAATATAGTACTATAGGTAGAGTATTAGTATAGGATGATATTATTATATATTATGATAGTATATATATTAGTATATATAGTATATATATATGTATAGGGATAGGTAATTAGTATATATATATATTATGTAGTATATATATATATATAGTAATAATATTAATAATACTATATTATACGTAGGTAGATAGTAGGGGTAGTATAAGTAAGTATGTAATATATTTATAGTATATAGGTATAGTAGTATAATATATATATATATATATATACATATATATATATATACTATTAGGTAGGGTCACACACATTTGTCTGTTTTATTATTTTTTGTTTTTCTGTTGGTTTTGTGGTTTTTGTAATATTTGCAGTGCAGAATGGCAGATTGCACCGGCGGGGCTACTATCGCGCTTTGGCTGAACATCGTGGCTTTGCATCTAACGTTCTGCATCCGTGGAATACCACTCGTCTAAACTGTAACCTAACTCTTGCTCCTTCTGAGACCTTACGCAGATGGTTAAGGAATATCATTGGCACAAGCGGTCGTTAATTGTCCAACTATAACTGTATTCATAAGTGTCCGTCTGAAGGGTGGAGTAATTGCCTATTTAACGATAAACCACTCCCGTAAAGTCCCGAAATCTCGAATTCCTAGACTTCGAGATGTTCTGTGGCTTAAAATCTTTTCGTCTTCTACTACATAATGCTTGTGCTGGTCTGCTAACTAGTTTCTCAACAGAACAGACTTGTCAACGCCTTTTTGAATCCTTACTACTGTCTCACGAACTGTTACAAGTCGTCTCAATCCAAATACTGATGTCCTCTATTTAGGGATTTCAATGTACACAACACTGTAATTGTTGGGTCTCTCATACTGATTTAGGTGGGAGGAGGCCGCCGAATCATTTAGCAATCTCAACGATCTGGAGCAACTATTTAAAGAACCCACACACATTCCGGATGTCAACCAATTCTTGAACACACTTGATCTATTTTCACCACTAGTCCTTCTCTCTATAAATACAACCACCTTCGCTCCTATTGGTAAATTCTGACCACAACTTTATATTTCTCTTAATTTTAATAACTTTCTCATCCAACAGCTCCAACCTGCCCTACGCGTTTTTCTGGCACTTTGATCGCCGATTGGGGCTTGCGTTTGCTGTCTACGCTAACTATAATGAGGACTTGCTTTGTCTCTGGTGACGCCTCAACTTCTGCCGAAAAAGTTGGAGCAGTTATCGTTGATGGGATGAGTAGGTTTATTCTTTCTTCGACTAAATCTTTCTCCCATCATAATCCATGGTTCGATCGTGCTTTGTTCTCTGGCCATTCAGGCTTAGAGACAGTGCGTATCGGGATGGAAAAATTCTCCTGTTCTCCTATCACTTCTGCTAATTTTCATTCTGCCTAGAAATCGTCTGCAGGGAAACCTTCGACGAGGCAAGCGGCTTTCAATCAAACCGGAAAAAAAAAAGGTTTTTTGCCGTAACCTCCTTGGTTTCCTACTGACAAATCTTTCTGGCCTCTTGGCAAAAACATCTCTAACAACTTCTTTAAATCTTCTTTCTCTCGTTAATTCGCTCTATGGTTCTGTGCTAATCTCCAATCTGAAAGGCCAATCTCTTCGCCTCCCTATTTCCTCTAACTCAACCCTGGACGATTCGGCACTCCTCCTCCTCCTTCTCCCTCTCTCTGTGTCCTATTCTTTTGCCTGTGATTTACATTCGATCGGTGTGCATGAGCTCCTGAATTAACGAACGTTAGAAGGCGGTGGCCCGGATGGCATTCCTCCCCGAGTTTTGAGGGAGTGTGCTTCCGTGCTATCCCCGCTCTTCGTTCAATCTATATTCTCTATGTCTCAATACTAGCACTTTCCTCATGTTGGAAGCACGAGCAAATGTCCAACCTTTTCCGAAAAAAGGAAGCGCTCTGATCCTTCTAACCTATGCCCTATAGCTCTTACTTGTATCTATCTTAAGATCTTTGAAACTCTTCTCAAACTCCATTTCTTAGATCATCTGATTTCATCACTTCTTCCGATCGCCAGTACTGCTTTCGGCGCTCGGAGTCTACTGGCGATATACTTTCCATCTTACTGATTTATGGTTATCCGCCCTTAAGAACTACTCGAAGACTTGCGTGGTGGCGCTGACATATCCAAAGCATTGACCGGGTATGGCACGCAACATTGCTCTCCAAGCCCTTTGGTTTCTTCCTTCTCTTGCTTACTTATGTCTACGCTTTCTTTCAAATTCCTCCTTTTACACCTAAGCCATCCACTTTCTTCTTCCTTTTCTGTCAATCGTGGTGTTCATCATTCTGTCTTATCTCCTAACTTATTCCTACTTTTCATAATGATCTTCTCAACCGGAACCTCAAACTCTATCAATCATATGACGATTGACTCGACCCTTCATTTCTTCAACTCATTCAATTCTGCTCCTTTTTACTTCTAAATTGCCTCTCGTCTTAATATTGCCGAATTCTATTCTCGCTGATCTTGGTAGAATTTCGTGGGGTCGTTTGAACCTTGTGAAATTCAATTCTTTAAAACCAACTTCTACCAATCTCCCTCTCTAACTCTAACCTTCTAACTTTCCTATCTCTTTCACGGTTCTCCCGTTTCTCCTGTTGACAATAATAAACTCTTGGCCTTAACTAGAACAATAAAAATGTCTTGGAAACTCAGATCACACGGTTGCTTAGAGCGGGCCTCAAGGAAGCTTGGGAGTTCTGTTTAGAGACTTTTTAGACTTTTGTTCCTCTTCACAGTTAGGCTGTCATTATGCAGAGGCCTCATCCGCCCTCTGTTGGATGGAGTACGCTCTCATATCTTGGGGGCTCAGCGTTTCACCCGGCTTTTGGATAGGGTCGAGTCAAGCAAAAAGACTTACAACTGGTCCTGTTATTTCTAGTCACTTGACCTCTCTATCTTGCGGGCGATTGTTGGTGCTTTATCTATTTTCTATAACGTACCGTAGCGGCAAGTCTCGAGGAAAACTTTCCACCGCCGTGCCACCCACCTTAGACGGCGTCGTAGCACATAGGGTGCTGTGTCGGCACCATGAATTTTGTGTTGATATCAGCAACTCCAGACCTATTCCTCGGTGCCCTGCTTTCTGCCACCTCTGTTCCTGTGGAATTTCCTCTCCATCTTCCTGTTTTTCTCTACTCAATTTAATCCCCTCACTTTAAAACCGCGTCTGTGCTTCATCCTGCGTAATTTGTGTTAGTTGAATTTTGTTGTTTTTAACACCCCCTTCTTGAATATAGCATTGCCCTTGTTTCAAAAAATAACGAAGAAAAAAAAAAAAAAAAAAAAAAAAAAAAAAAAAAAAAAAAAAAAAAAATATATGATATAATATATTATACTATTATATATAACTATATATATTTATATAATATTATAAATATCATTATAATATATTATTTATATTTATATATATATTTATATAATAATTATTCTTAGATATTTTATGTGTTCAACATTATTATCATAATACATTTGGCAGACACCAAACGAACTCGTCTGAACAGATGTGTTATTCAAACTAGTTTTGACTTTCTTGTGAAATATTTGTATTGATATAGAGGCGTTTGGCAGAGTGTGGAATAGAAAGGGTTTGAATGTAAATGTGGATAAAAATAAGGTGATGGTGGTGAGTGATGAATTTTTCTTTTAAAGGTTGATTTGAAGTTTAAAATGTTCAGCAACACCCAAAGAGAAAATCATGAAGAT
>JABUQX010118291.1:0-7500 GCA_015478945.1 Trachelipus rathkii
TGCTGTGTAAATAGTAATCATACCTTTGTTTGTAGATCTAATGATACTGTGATATCGTAACGGTTTTTTATAACTGTGTTGTATACTGTTAATGTTGTTGTATTGTATGTTGTTCGTTGAGACAACATTGAATATGTTGTATATGTTGATTGTATGTCTGTTGTATGTTTGTTGTCATACATATAGTATGTAGTAACTGTAGTCCCAATGTATCTCATAGCTGTAATAGTCATTGTTATTCGATCTTTGTGTCTTGTGTAATATTATTTCTGAATTTGATTAATATAGTACTTATGTATACTTAGAAAATGTGTATATTCGCTATATCGTAAGAACAATTATTAGCGTTGATAATGTTTCGTATATGTTGTGAATTATATTTTTGCAGTATGGTCAGTAAGATTTCCGTATACGGTTGTAATGTGTTAGTGTATATGTGTTGTATGCTAGTGTAGTAATATCTGAGTCTGTTAGGCAGATAGTTGTAATTGATACACGACACTAACACGCTGTATGTATGTTGATTCGATAATAAACTTGTGCTAATGATTAGTTATAGTCATGTAATGTATTCTATGTGATATTTAACTAATTTAGTAAAGGTATGATCTGCTATACTTGTGATGTGCATAGAAGGTACTAATGTCACTTCTTAGTTGTATGGATTTATGTTGATAGTTGTAGATGTGTATTGTATTGTTGTTTTACTCATTACATGTTGTTGTTGTTATAACGATATTAATATGTAGTGTTGATAATGTTATTGTAGTGTTGCTTATATTTTTTAGTTGTATGTTGTGATGTATAGTCTTATTTGTTATAATGTTAGCGTATCTATTTGGGGTAATGTTTGTTTACTGATATAGCTGCATGGTTTTATGTATATTATTGCATGTTGTGCATAGTGTTTTTCTTATATCAAGTTGCTTATAATATTGGTTGACAATGTTTGTTTGTAATGTTTATGTATGTATATTTGTAGCATTTTCTTTGTAAAATTTGAATAAGTCACTGTTGTTGTAATTATGTTATGTGATAATTAATGTTGTGTGTTGTTAAAGGCTTATATTGTATATGTTGATTGTATAGCTAGATTGTCATCTGTTTGCTTGTTTCCGTCTGTCATTCTTTGTTTGGTTCGCTATGTTGTTGTAATGGTTGTTGTATCACGTGTATGTTGTTGTATCTGATCTATATATTTTGATGATCTGATTAGTTTATTGTTGATGTTTTATCGATTTTAGTATAAATCATTAATAATGTTACTTCATGTCTTGAGTTGTTGTTATGTTTTCGCAATATTGTTGTATATTGCTTGATAACTCATGTTGTTGTATGCTTTTAATATATAGCGAGCATGTTAGAGTGATGAATAGTATGTCATGTGGTATTTTTGTTAGCGAATATTTGCTTGTATATATGTTTGTATATTGGTTTGAACAAATGATTTATGTGTATGTTCTTATATATTGTTATATGGTTATTGCAATCTTATTCTTTCCGTGCTCTCCCTTTCATTATTGGTTTGTATGTCTATTTATTTCCATAAAGGTATAATTATTAAATGTCGTTGTTTGATGTCGAATTCTATGTTTTGTCTGTATGTATGTTTGCTAATGTTGTTGCTATGTATCTTTATGATGTGTAATTAGCTGCTGTATTTTGATGTTATCAAAACTGTTTTTTGTGTTTAAAATAAAAAATATGGAGGTTTTCGTATTTATATTTTTTGTTGCGTGTTGATTGTTAATTTATATATTCTGTTTGTTAAGATGATATTGTCGTATACTTGTTGTATATTGTTGTTATAATTATGTTGTATTTAAGAACTATGTTGTAATTGTTGTTGTATATTGTGATTGGTAAATTGTGTTGTATTGTTGTTAACTCTTTGCTTTGTATTTACTTGTTGCATGTTAGTTGTAAACTTGTTGCTTGTTCTTTATTGTTTATGAATATGAAATATTTTTGAGTATATTGGTTGTTTTAATTCGTTGTATTATTACTTGTATATGAATTTGTTGTTGGTTTTTTGTTTGATAACATCGAATATATTGTAATTTTGTTGTTTGTTTTGTTGTTATTGGTTTATGTTTCCTGTTTGTAATTTGTTGTAACTTGTTGTATTATGTTGTACTGTTTGTTGTATGTTTTTTACTCTTAATGTCATATTGTTGTAATGATTTTTGTATTGCTATGTTGTATATGTTGTTTAGTAATGTTGTATGATTAGTTGTATGTTTGTTGTAGCTGATTTATGTACATACAAATTGTTCAACTAAATAACAAGTATACAACAGTATTCAACATATGTAAACAAACACTATGTCTAAAATAATACTATAAAATACACACTTATACAACAACCAACATCGCAGCACATCATTACATAAAGAATACAACAACATACAACATCATCACACCATTATACAAACAGATATAGAGCAACAACATGCCATTAACATACTATACAAGATATACAACATAAACACAACATGGCAATAATATTGTCAAAATAAATAGAGGTTTCTAACACACACGTAAAACAAGACATTGCAATCAACATAAACAATTAAATATACTCCACCTACATCAAACATAACAAACAGACCAATCACGACATGAGCAAGCAACACGAATACATACATACAAACGCGCAACAACACATCTCAATAAGCAAATATACAAGCAAACATTATCAAAAATACATTGCGGAGAATAAGATAACAGGAACTTAATCATTTTTATCAATATACTAATACAAACTACATATTATCAATAACAAAACATACAAAAGAATATAATCATATAAACATAACATAACAACAGTCTGTACCGACTAAACAATATTTTACAACATAAACCACAAATCTAAAACTACACACATATACATCACATACTAACGAACATACACCATAATCAAACAATATAAAATCAACAAAATACAGCAATAGTGAAGCAACAATCTTATGGAATACACACTGCAACAAACGATACGACATAAACATATCAACATGCAACATAATACTACCCGTTTATACATACACAACCATTTACAATGGCAAAACGATATGCAAATCATTAATACACAACATCAAGATACAACAACATTTAGCGACACTAAAAAACTATTCTTTATATCATGAGCAATAATTAACAACATACTTTACGTTACTACAAAACATAACAACAACATGCAGACAAATTAAACAAATTATTCAATAACATACAACAACATACAGCAACATACAACAATATACAACAGCATACAACAATATACAACAACATTCAACAACAACGTACAACATCATACAACAACATACAGCAACATACAATATATAACAACATACTACAGCATTCAACAACATAAAACAATATACAAAAACATACATTAACATACAAAAGTATACAACTTACAACAACATGCAACAAAATACAAAAACATACAACAACTAACAACAAAATAGAACAACATGCAACAATATCACAACAAAAACTACAACAATCCTTGCAACAACATATACAACAACAACAATACAACAATATAACAACAGATCATACTACATTTACAAACAACATAACAACAACATACAACAATACAACAACATAACTAATATCAACAGCAAACAACATATACGCAACATAGCACAACATCAACAGCATTCAACAATATACAACCAACATACAACAACATACAACAATTTACAATAAAATACAACAATATACAGCAACATACAACAGCATACAACAATATACAACAATATACAATAACAAACAACAACATACAACAATATACAACAAAATACAACAACATAAAACAACATATAACAACATACAACAATATACATCAACAAACAAAATTATACAACAACATTCAACAACATAAAACAACATACAACAAATCAACAACATGCAAAGAATAACCAATACAACAAAATACAGACAATATACACAACAACATGCAACAATTACAAACATGCAACAATATACAACAACATAAAACAACATGCAACAATATACAACAATATCCAACAACTAAACAACATACAACAACATGCAACAACATACAACAGCGCAAAACAACATACAACAACATAAAATAACATACAACAACATACAACTACATACAAAATCATACAACAATTTACAACAACATACAACAACATTCAACAACATACAACAACATTCAACAATCATATCAACAACATCAACAAATACACAACATACAACAATCATACATAATATACAAACACATACAACAATATACAAAAATATTCACAATATAAACACAAATTACTTTAAAAAACACACCTTCATTTAACAACACCCAACAGCATTTAACACCATACAACAACATACAACATCATACCACAGCATACAACATTAAACAACAATATACAACAAAATACAACAATATACAACAATATACAACAACATACAACAACATGCAACTACATACAAAAAATCATGACAACAACATACACACATTCAACATTCATACAAAATATACAACAAACACAACAACCATTCAACTTTTTATACAACATCATACAACAAGAGTACAACAACATACTTCAGACATACAACAAACATAGCAACTAACATACAACAACATACAACAGCATACAACAACATAAAACAATTTGCAACAATATACAACAACCTACAACAACAACATACAACAATATACAACAACATACAAAAACCTACAACAACACACAACAATATACAAAAATGTACAACAACAATGCAACAATATCAAAAACATACAACAACATACAACAATATACATTAATATACAACAACATACAACAATATACAACAACCTACAACTACATACAAAATCATACAATAATATACAACAACATACAACATCATCAACAACATACAACACATACACAATAAAATAATGTACAACAATTACAACAATATACAACAACATGCAACAATATAACATACAACAACATACAACAACCTGCAACAGCATAAACAATATATACAATAACATACAGCAATATACAACAACATACAACATTATACATTAACATACAACAATATACAACAACATTCAAAAACATACAACAACATACAGCAACATACAACAACATACAACACTTTCCATCGTTTCAGTAAACAACAAAACAACAAGTTACATAACAACATAAAACAGCATACAGGAACATACAACAATATACAGCAACATACAACAACATGCAAAAAGATACAACAACTTACAACTTAAATAACAATATTAACAACATACAAAAATATACAAAAACTTGCAACAATATACATCAACATACAATAACATGCAACAATATACAACAACATACAACAGCAAACAACAACATACAACATACAACAACATTCAACAACATACAACAACGTTATTAAACAACGTACAACATCACACAACATACAACAACACATACAACAATATACAACATACAAAATACAACAACATACAATAATATACAACAATATACAACAACATACAACAAAATACAGCAACATACAACAATATAAACACAATACAACAGCATGCAACAACATACAACAATATACAAAAACACAACAGCATAAAACAACACACAACAACATACAACAATATACGACAACATACATCAAAATACAAAAACATGCAACAATATACAACAACATACAACAACATACAATATTATGCAAAATCATACAAAAGAATACAAAACATACACACATAACAAAACATACAACAATATACAACAACATGCAACAACATACAACAATATACAACAATAAACAACAACAATCAACAATATACAACAACATACGATAACATACAACAACATACAATAAAATACAACAACACATGATATACAAAACATACAGCAATATACAACAGCTTACAACAACATACAACAACATCAACAACATAGCAACAATCAACAACAACAAAACAACATACAACAACATGCAAAAATAAACAACAACATGCAACAATATACAACAAAATACAACAATATACAACAACATGCAACGACTATACAAAAAACACAACAACATTTCAAAATATACAACAACATACAACAGCTCACATCAACATACAAAAATATACAACTACCAAACATCATGTCACAACATAAAACAACATACAACAATATGCCACAACATACAGCAACATAAAAAAACATTCTTCAACATACAACAACATACAACAATAAAAAACAACATACAACATTATACAATATTATACAACAAAATACAGCAATATACAACAACATGAAATTATATACAACAACATACAACGACATTCAATATACAACAATATACAACAACATGCACAAATATACAAGAACATACAACAATATACAACAACATACATAATAATAAAACAACACACAACAACATGCAACAATATTCAACAACAAACAAAAACATACAAAAATATACAACAACGCACAACAACTTACAACAGCATAAACAACATACAACAATATAAAACCACATGCAACAATATACAACAACATACAACAACATACAACAATATACATACAACAATATTCAACAATATACAACAATATACAACAACATACAACTACATACAACATCATACAACAACATACAACAACATACAACAATAAACAACAATATACAACAATACACAAAAACATTTAACTATTTACAACATCATACAACAACATACAACAACATACATCAACATACAACAACATACAACAACATACAACAACATACAACAGCATACAACAACATACAACAACTTACAACAATATTAAATTGCTCTCATATCTTTACTGATTTATTTTTGTATTGCTGAATGGGATTTAAAAAATCTCATTGATAAATTTATTTTGAAACTGCTCATCCGTATCATATCATAAAAGAAGATTTAAAAGACAGATTAATCCGGTGTACCACTCTTTGTATCGAAAGATCTGAGTGGTGTTCTGCATATTGTTTATGAGTAGTACAAAAACGTGTTAGGTTACTAATCTGATGGTTTTTCCTTTACATCAAGATTCCCCCAGAAAGATCAGTAAAATGTCATATTTTATTGATTGTTAAAGGACCTCGCCTTTGGCTTTGAAGTTACTTGCTTTCTATTGACAAAGCCTATCTGCCAAATGGAACTGTATCTAGTCTGTCTAGGGGAATTTTAAATTATCGTCAGCCACAGGCATGTACAGCACTTAATGATGAAGGAAATCCATATATTCTATACAACCTGAAAAAACCTTATTCCATTCGAGAAATTAGGGTAACTCTTCAGAATAATTATTATTAGCCCAACATCTGCTTTACAATTTAAATTTTAATATATTGTATTATCATAAAAGAGGAAGTCAGACGTTTGAGAAACAATATAACATTATGAATAGAATTAATAGCACCAATATTAATAATGAATAATGATCTTTAAAGATTGCAAGTTAAAAATTTTGATACAAATTAATAAAACTGCCATCTTAAATTGATTTACTGATTAGAAAGCGATTTCATATT
>JABUQX010118291.1:15000-20000 GCA_015478945.1 Trachelipus rathkii
AATTTTCTTCCCCATAAGTATCCTACTCTGACAGAGTTTGGTGTGTAATTGTAGCCTAGCATTCCGGTACATACTTGTTGTTATCGCACGCGTATATTCGCCAAATATAACCGTCACTTCTTGTGTATGATTCGTAATAGTTATAGTCCTGATATTTGCTCCAAGAAGAATAACCTATATCCGCTATCTTGGAATTCGACCTATCCTTAGTAAAGCTCGAGTCGATCTACAGTTTGATAGTACTAATCAATTCACCCGGTCTTTTCACTTACCTGGGGCTGGATTATATCCATTACGGGATTTTCGGAAGGTGGTATCTCTAATTCTCACCTCCGGTCCCCGTAACAATCCATTTCATTCAGTATACATACAATTATGACACCAACCCCTATTTTGCAGTTATTTCGTTATGTCCTTAGCTAGGGTCACTTATTCTCATTCTAATACTTCTTCGTGACTATGTTTTTTCCATAGGTGAGAGGGGGGACGCTTCCTTATCGCGCTTAGTCAGGTAACGCCGCGAGTAATCATCTTACTCTTTCATCCGGAAAACTGTTAGCAGTTATATACACTCTGGTGCTTTATTCTACATAACGTGATACAGAGCCTTGAAGTATTAGGTATCTTTTATATCCTCACGTTGAGTGGCTAATTACCAAGACATCTTTCTTTTATGAAAGGCTGTCAATTTACATTGGCAGTTTATTGTGTAGAGAGTCAGCACTAAACCTCCCGGTTATATAACGGCTTACTTTATTAATCACGTAACCGTGCGTGGTGTATCATCCGTTTGTTATTCCACCACTACACTGTTCAAGATATTATTCTACTTTAGTAGTGCTATAAACTTCTTGTGGAGACAAAGCTTGCACAAAGCGAAGGCTCTAATTCTTTGCAACTCTGTTAACAAATGGGTTCAATTGCATTTTGGCCATAATGGTGCCAGGGTAGTTGTAGGGATTGAGTGCTATTACAAAATTAGTAGGATAGTAAGTAAATATTATAAGTATATTTACAGCGGAATTGTAGGATGGTGAAATTGTGAAAGATGAGTTTAGATGTAAAAAGCGGTTTATAAATGTTTAAATAAAGAATATAAGAGCGTTGTGAGTTATGAATATAATGTATATACTTAAATAGAATCAAAATATTTTATGAAATATATTTTAGATATAAGATTTTCTCATAATAATAAATGAATATAATGAATTGGACTTGGGTAAATTATTATAAGTGAGGAAAAAGAAAACTTAAATAAGGGGGTTAATTTAATCGTAGTACAGTGAAGAATAATAACTCAAGAAGGGTAATAATGAACAGTATTGGATAGAGTGAGATATATATATATATAATTAGATAATTAGAGTAGATACTAATACAAGAAATATAGGATATAGTGCTCTTCTGGAAGTATAGTAATATAATAGATCAGCTTAGATATAAAGTGATTAAGTATATATATAGAAATATATGTATAGTGGAATATTATATTATACTGCTTAGTTATATATAAATTATAAATATATAAGGGATTATACTAGTAGTGGCTTATTTTATTAGATATATAATACTGTATATAAAATAATGTGAATGTGTAGGGGTAGATTAGGTTGAGGTAAAGATACACTTTCAGAAAACTGTCATACAATATTAACAGTAATGATGAGGTGTGTTAGTGTATATGTAAGTGCGTAGTTGTGCTTGCAGATCCCTGTAGGCAAGAAGGAGAGGCCTAGAGGCTCATTTATTGGTCCGCCCCAAAAATTGTTGTTACTATTAGTAAGTAGTTTTGGGTTTAGCTCACTTTATCAGTTAATGAATATTAAAGTAGCAGAGGTTAAGAGATTAAAATGTATTGAGTATAATTTGTCGCAGTGTGCGTAGAGAAACAAAGATCTCTTGTGAAGTACACTAGATTGGGGTAAAGTTCTGCAGCGTTTTACTAGGATGAAAATGATGACATAGTATTAATGACAGATTCGATTCAATGTATGCTGGAAATCTAAGTGCGATGACTTGAGTGTCTATCTTGATCTTGGATTTTGGAACGTTGTATGTACTATCTAAAGTACTCTGCTTTCTATTGGTATCTCTTCTCGTGCTCTCTTCATGCTCTCTTACTAAGTGATAGAGAGGAGTGATATAGCCATATTTATATATATATAATATAGTATATATATATATATATATGAAGTTAGTTTATTATATATATATATATTATATATAATATATATATAGGTAATATATATATATATATATTAATAGATATATATATATTTATATATATATATAATAAGTATACTATATTTTATATATAATAATATTGGAGTACCCCCTATGGTATATATATATATATAATTTGATAGTATATATAATATTAAGGTAGAGATATAAATTAAGGTAGTAGTATAGTAATACTGTATTAATTAAGGTATATATATATAGTAATATATTATATAATATTATATAATATTATATATAGTAGTATATAATATATATAATATATATATTATATAATATAATATATATAATATAATAATATATATAAGTATTTAATTGTTAAGTGTTAGTAGGAGTAAATATGGATTATATGCTGGTTATATTTTTAGGTCTCGAAAGTATGATAGCGTTCGATTGTGTACTGATAGGGCTGTAATATTTAGTGTAAGAACAATTAGTCCGTAGTTTTAGGAGTGTAGGTAGGATTGTTGTGGATCATATTACTCTGATACATTGAAAACATAATGATTGAAAAGGTGAGGGGGCAAGAAGATATAGATGAATTTAAATGATTGTATATTTATGTATCGTTTTTGTTACCTAATTGGCAAAGTGTTGTGTTTTGTTCCAACAGTCTAAAGTATGATAAGGTGGTACCTGTAAAGATTATCGTTTCATTTATTAGGGTGAGGTAAGCAAGGTTGTTAAGTGAAGGGTTGTCGCGAAGGATGTTTGAGTTGATTATGATGTGTGGGTAAGTGACTTTTGGTGTGTGAATGTGTGCGTTAAGGCTATCTGTAATGTGAGTTAATTCAAATTATAGTATTATATTGATTTTAATTATGAGTATTCTATTGAATTTAATTGAGGATTCGATGTATTGTTAAATTGAATTATAATATAATGGTTGGTCATATTTTAGGTGTTAATTGGTTATTATTATTATTGATTTATTTATTATTATTATTAGAGATTTAATATATTTATAGCGGATGTTAATTTACAGTGTTTTATTTGTTTATTATTTACTCCGTCTTGGGTTTATATTTTACATACTTCGTTTTGGTATATTAATTTTCCTGTGGTATTTCGCTAGTTTGCGTATTTTATTTGATATACGTAAATTGAATTTTCGAGGATGGGAATGGTGCAAGATGAATTTAATTTTGGTCTGTTTTATCAATAGAATATTAATTTGTGTGTGGAGAATTAATGGAGGTGTGGGACGATTTATTTGAGGTGGTGCTGCTCTCCATTAGTCAACTATTAGGAAGTATATATATGCAGTGTATATGATGTTGATTGTCGTGTGTGCGGGAAACATCTTGAAAGTAGAGTTTGGTATTAAGTGTATTATGTGGTAGAGTAGTACTTTTGGCAGGGTGTTTGTTGAGAGTTTCCGATTAGCCCAGGAAGATAGGAGGATATTTTGCATAGACTCTGAATACTACTGCGTAAGATTAAAAAGCAAAGTTAAGGTTATTTCCTAGGTTGTGTGTAATTCTTGTGCCTGAGAACACCTCTATCTCCTATCTTACTAAGTGTGAAGATGTTTGTTAGATGTGTGGAGCAGCAGAACAGGGTATCCTGATTCGATGAAGGAATATTTTTATAATTCTTAGTATGGTCCAGGATATAATTTAGTATGAGACTGAGCAGAATTGCCGACTAGTTGGACTACTCGAACCATACAGGAGTAGTGAGACGTGAATTAAGTGTTGTATCTAGAGGACGGGTTTGCAGGAGCTGTGCCGTAGTGCGCACAATTAACTATACGTCATTCCGAGCTACGGAGACATAAACACCCAGATGATTCACAATCATACCGGCCTGGGAATAGAATCATCCTTTTCGGCAACTAAATTTTTAGGCCCTACTTAATCGAGGAGAGTGACTGTGAAAGAGAGCTGTTCATGCACATAGGGTAGTGGACCGGTAACTTTAGTTTGTAGAATGCAAAAGTGACGGCTGAGTTGTGAGAGAATCAGTGGTACCTCGGAAGAAGAAGATAGATATGAAGCCTCTCAACTACAGCAATTTGTCCCCTCTTATTGCGTGGTATCAGACACTCGGCTGATATAATCTTAGGGGTGTAGCTTAGGTGGTGAATAGAATAGATTATATAAGGAGATGAGGAACGTATGAGAGAGTGATATATATATATATATATTATATTATATATATATATATAGTATAATAGTGGTAGTAAATATGAGGATAAATATATAGTAATAGTGTATAAGGTAATAAGATATAAAATAATATAGGTATATAGTAATGTATGGATAGTAATATGTATATAGTACATAGTGTATAAAAATAGTATATTATATATATAATATATATAATGTTAGTAATAGGAAAACTATAAAGTAATGTATATAGTTAGTATAATATATAGTGTAGAACCGAATACTACGGTATACTGATACAGAGTAAATAAATGTAGATATGAATGCTCACGTGAAATAACAATATATTCTAAATGATTAATTTAGAAATTATAATTGATATTAGAGTATAGTCAAGTACGAAATTAAAATATATAGCTGAGTAGGTAATATAACTATATTATCTACATTATATATGTATACCCACTCATGTACTCATTATAATGTAAACCTACCTATCTATATAGACCCTAATATATATACATAGTAACTCACCCGGTATATAATAGAAAAGAATGAGTAACCTCTCTTAATTACTCTGCTTCTCTCCGTAGTCTCGTACCTACCTAATAGATAGTAAAAGATAAACTCCTCGTGGCAAGTGCTCAA
>JABUQX010118291.1:30000-33739 GCA_015478945.1 Trachelipus rathkii
TATATTATATATAAATATATATATATATAACTATATATATATATATATATATATATATATATTAATTATATATATATATAATATATATATATATATATATATATATATATATATATATATATAGTATATATATATATATATATTATATATATATTTATGTAGAATTCGTTAATACAAATACGGCCCAGATTAATTATTAATCCTAGAATTTAAACACCGATTTCATAGTCTTCAAATTTGCAAATAAAAAATTGGAACAACTTTTATGGAATATTTTAGAATAATTTTGCATTGATGTGCCATTCATTTTACACACTTAGTTGACTGACTTACTTCAAATCGTTAACTTCACATATTTATTGCGCAATAGAAAATCATACTATTGTCCTTATTGATTATTATTTATAATAGTAAAATAATTTATACTTAGTGTAGTTAGAGTGTAAACTCAATATAAACATAACTTAATAAAAGTGCATTATACGTTAAATTCCGCATGAAGAGAATTAACATCAAATGAAAGTTTAATTTAATAATAATGATCATGCAAACACGATTAACGTAACTAATTGAACTAAAATAATAAAGTTCAATATTAATTAAATATTATTAAGTTATTAATAATTATTAATAATTAAGTTTAATATTGCAATAGTTTGGGCAAACCTTAATTGGTGGGATATTGACACCATTCCTGCTGATTCTTAAGTAAAATGATCCCATAAATTCGAATATGAGACCCATTTTCCCCCAACACTTACCATTTTTTATCACTTTTTGATAATTTGGAAGGATGAAAAAGATTATTTTAGCCTTTACATTTCCTCAGAGGGGCTACAGAGGGGAAAAGTTCTAAAATATGAACATTTTTAGAAAGGAGGTAGATTCTGGGGGGATTTGCCTCTTTAAATTAAAAAAAATCATTATAACTGATCGATTTTTCATTTTTTTTCGAAAAAAAAACACTAATTTTCTACATATTCTACATATTCTAAATATATAGCAACAATAATAAAAATAGATAGCAACAGTTCCAGATATTCACTGTACCACGCTTGAACGCTCTCATATTTACTTACGGGCGCAATAGATTTGCGCAGGAATTATTTTCTAGACCTAGACACACATTCCAGATGATTTAGTAATAAATTCAGCCCAGAACTGAATCTGAAAATGACCCCCGTTTTCCCCCTCACCTACTTTTGATAATTTTATGGCCATGAATTTGATTTGGGGGGGGTGAAAAGATTTTAGGTGTAAAGAAATGTAAAAAAAAGATAAATAATACTAAATGTAAAGATTAAATAATATAATTGTGAAAGATAATGCTAAATAAGATATGCTACAATTCAATTGGTGCTTGTTTTCTTATAGTAAGTTCTGAGCGGCTAAGACAGTTATCTAAGATTACCAATAACTACCCAAGTACTCTGCCAACATGCTTGCTTGCAACCTTCCCTGAAACCTCCCTCTCGAACCTAGTGATCTCTGATGAAACCATTATTCCTGTTCATCCGAAACTGCTTTCTAAATATTTCAGGAAAGAAGTTCTAGGAAGTAAATGATAGGAAATTGCACATATAGTGACATGATTGCCCCCCATGGCACTGTACCCTGCAGCAATTCCTCGACTGAGCGACTAAATCATCCTTTTTACCCATAAATTTCATCCACAATGTTTTGGAATACATAGCCAAGTGCTCGTTTTTTACTTTTTCGATTTCAGGTGTTCAGTATTCAAACGCGAACTTCGGAACAGTTGATCTACTCTGGAGGCCCACGAAACTACTTCTTATGTTTTTTAGCTCAACTAAGACGTAAGAAATTTATTTTACAAAAATTGAAATGCACACCTTCATAGATTCATTGCCTTTCACCAAAAACTGTTTGACCAACCCAGTTTTGGTGTAGCAAAGCGCGGCCAAGTAGAATATTTTCCATTGGGAACCCACAGGTACATGAGCGACATTTTTCTGACCGGGAAATACACATTTCTCGCAAAGGCCCAGTCCGTACGATGAAATTTGTCTGAGCTCGGCTATTCCCAATACACATAGGATACAGCTTGATTTTGTGGAATCCTGATTGCAAGGCCCAGTGATAGGCAATACTTTTAAGTCAGCGCAAAGTTTATTATTATAACATGAATAAAACGTCAATTTTACTCAGAGGATTCGAGCAGATGTTATCGTACGTCTCATATAATGAATCCAAAGAGCATGCAAAGAGAGAGTGATGTAAACTCATTCAATTGGCCAACAGGACAACTATATCAATACTAGTATTTGATGACTGAGTCTATTAAACAAGCCTCCTTGTCATGAGGTCACAGCATCTTAGTTATTCAACCAAGCATATTGATTAGGGCAGAACACTAAGGCCTTCATCTTCCTTAAAAGTTAATTACAAGGTGGGGACCTGCTGGTCCTGGTAAGAAGAGATTCTTTACGCCCTTTTCTAAGAGGGATTTCCACTTCAAAGTCGAGATCCATAGATAGTTTGAGAATACCCTTAGTTAACTTCCCAAATCCGACGAGAACATTTAAATTTTCGACTGAGTAATGAGGTGAACGTTGTCGATAGAGCTGGCATCATCAGAACAACTTCTCATCATCGTGGGACGTTCATTTGATGGATCCATTGCATGTGGCTCAAATGTCTTTCAAATCCGCTTCTGGCTGCTTTAGAGTATAGGTTTTTGTATGCTTACTTTTGCTAGAGAACCCGATGGTGGATGGAAGTCATGTAAAAGTAACAATCTGTGAAATGACAGATGAGGTTAGCGACAACCATGGGAACAGCAATGTTCATATCTAATTTAGGGTACCTTTGAGCATTTGGTCAAAGACTACAACAAGTTAGATGCATGAAAATTGTATGGGAGCCAATTGTTGTCCTGATCGCCTAAACTTAGCAATTCAAAGTAAAATTTATAAGCAGTTTTAAGAAGCGGAGAAAATGGTTATCGATGCGCTTTTAAAGATAAATTCCACGCAAACAGCCAGAACGGATATCGGCGATAATTTAACACATCGGCGTGACATTAATTAAACAGTAAATCAAGTTCGATATTAATCAAAACTTACACTCATGTACTGTAATTCACTTGGTAAAAGCCGGAGAGAAAAATATTGTACAGCTTTTCACAATTAACAACTTGCGAAACTACCCAGGAATCCCCACCTAGAACACAGACAAGCTGACTCTAACGACGCTACAGAAATAACTGAGAAGATAATAAATTACAGTTTGCGAATTTTCTAACTTGCAAAGCACGAAAAAGATTCCGATGGACCTGTAGCGCGCAAGTATTGAGAGGGCTGGCAGCGTGTAGGTATAGTGCAATCTCCGCAAACTGAACTTGCTGTATATTAAATGCGTCTTGACATATATAATTTTATTATTGATTAGGTATCATAAATTTTTAATATTTGGGCTGATTTGGGGACAGTGAATAAGGGGGATTGGAGAGCTGGAATATGTAGAAAAATTTAGTGAAAAATATGCCGAAAAAACAAAAATTCGATCATTCTTTAATGACTTTTTTTTTTATTTAAAGGGCCAAATCATCCATTCAAAATCTATCTTCTTTAGGATACAAAGTCTCATGTTTTAAAACTTTTCACCTCTCTAGCCCCTCAGAGGAAATGTAAAGGCTAAAATAATCCTTTTCATCCCTCCAAATTATCAAAAAGTGATAAAAATAGGTGGGGGGCCTCCCCCGAAAATTGTGGGTGAT
>JABUQX010118292.1:10000-12500 GCA_015478945.1 Trachelipus rathkii
GTGGTAGTTCCCCTTAGCCATCGAGTACCTGCCGCTGTGGTACCTATAGAAAAGAGATAAAGTACCAACATGGCGCCGCAAAGATAGGGGTCCAAATGAAAACCTGGAAAAGTACAGGACAGTTTATAAGTTTTTTGGCCTTTGACTCGACCATGTGCAAAAGCCGGGTGAAACCAGAGCCCCCAAAGATATGAGAACTAGTACTCCATACAAGGGAGGTGTGACCCTGTATAGCTGGAGTACTGAGAAGAAGAAAAGTCTCAACAGTCTAAACACGAAAACTCACAGTTTCTTTGCACCGCCCTATGCAACCGTTGTGATGTGGGTATCAAGAACAGTTTTTGTTATGATAAGGCAAGGATGTTTATATTGTAACAAGGAGAGACGAAGACGAACAGCCCCGAAAGATATAGGAAAAAGTTAGAAGTGTTTTAGAGCGGATTTGTAGAAGTTGAAGTTTTAAGAATTGAATTTCACAAGGTTTAGACGACCCCCAATTCGAAATTCTATCCAGATCAGCGAGAATAGAATCGGAAAGATTAAGACGGAAGGCAATCTCGAAGTAAAAGAAGGAGCAGAATTGAAATGAGTTGGAAAGAGTGAAGGGTCGAGTCATCGGTATAAGAGTGGCTAGAGTTAGATGTGCAGGTGAGAAGATCAGTAATGAAAAGTAAGAATAAAGTAAGGAGATAAAGATAAGACAGACCCTGAGGAACACCACTATTGACAGAAAAAGAAGAAGTCGCTCATCAACCACAGTCCGATATTGAGCGACATGAAAGAAAGCTAGACATAATAAAGCAAAGAGAAGGAGAAACCCAAGGAGGGGAGCTTGGAGAGCAGTTTGACGCGTCCCATACCCGGTCAAATGCTTTGGATTATGTCGAGCGCCACCACGCAGTCTCCCCGTAGTTCAAGGACGGAAAACCATAATCGGTTTAAATAGGAAAGAATATCGCCAGTAGACCTTGAAACGCCGAAAGGGCGTACTGGTGAATCGGAAAAGAGAGAATCGAAGTCCAGGTGGCACAATATCTAGAAAAGTGGAGTTAAGAAGTGTGTTCAAAAGATCTTGAAGATAGAAATACAAGTGAGAGCTTAGGGCGATAGTTAGGAAAGGATCAGAGCGGCTTCCCTTTTTCCGAATAGGTTTGACATGTGTGTGCTTCCACACTGAGGGAAAGTGCCTAGTATTGAAGACAATAGAGCACATATGTTGCACGATGGGGTGGGGTCAGCACGTAAGCAATTCCCTCAAAACTCGGGGAGGAATGCCATCCCGGCCACCCTGCCTTTCCTAACGTTCATAGATTCAGGACCCGTGTATCCCGCATCAAATGTAATTCCGGTAAAGACATAGGAAACACCCCCTGAGAGAGAAGGAGAAGGAGAAAAGAGGAGGAGCCAGAATCGTCTCAAGGTTGAGTTAGGGGGAAATATAAGAGGTCCGAAGAGATTGGCCTTTTCAGTTGGAGAGTTAGCAACAGAGCCAACAGATCGAATAAGAGGGGCAAAAGATGATTTACAGAAATTGGTTAGAGATGTTTTTGGCAAGAGCCAGAAAGATTTGTCAGTAGGAGAATCAAAGAGGTTAGCGCACTTTCGTTGATGAAAGCCCGCTTGGCTCGTCGAAGCGTATCCCTGCAAGATTTCTAGCTGAAGTGGAAAATTAGCGAGAGTGATAGGAGAGCGAGAATTTTTCCACTCCCGATACGCGCTGTCCCTAGCCCTGAATGGATAGAGAACAAGCACGATCGAACCATGGGCTTATGAAGGAGCGAAAGATTTTAGGTAGTCGAAGAAAGGAATGAACCTGTCTCATTCCGTCAACGATTACAGCCCCACCTTAGTGGCAGAAGCCGGCGTCATTCAGAGATCAAAGCCAGTTCATTCCAATTAATATGTGCCCAGAAAGAAAAACCGCATAAGGGCAGGATGAAGCTGTTGGAGAGAAAGTATATTGAAATTAAGAAATATAAGGTTGTGGTCAGATTTTCCATAGGAGCGAAATGGTGTATTTATAGAGAGAAGGAATAGGTGGTGAACATAGGTCAAGTGTGTTCAAGAATTGGTTGGATTAAAGAGTAGTTGTGGAATAGAAAACAGTGTGTACAACTAAATGGCAAATAAGTCATCAAAATGGGAAATCAGTGAAGAGTGGTGTCCGCCACGAGAGGTTCCCAGGCTGGGGTTACTATTGTTCCTCATATATTTAAATGATTTAGACCACGGACTTAAATGCAAGGTTTCTAAGTTGGCAGATATACCAAAGTGGGCACCTCAGTTAGGAAAAGTGAAGGATGTATAAAGATTCAAATGATCTTGATAAACTTCTGGGGTGGGCAGATAAGTGGCAAATTAATTTTTATAGTAAAAATTGTAGGTTCTTTACCTAGGTTTCTCAAATAAAGTTTTAACTGCGATATGAAATGGGGATTAGCTTGAACCTGTGGACCAAAAAAAAGATATAGGTGTAATTTGCAGTAATTTGAAAGTAGCT
>JABUQX010118292.1:22500-23784 GCA_015478945.1 Trachelipus rathkii
CCAACGTTTTTTATTGCACCAGCCAGCCTTCCTGCCATCCACAACTTCCTACTTACACTCTGCATCATCCGCTTCCCTTTTCACCCAACATATATCCTAAATATTTAAACTCGACACTTGTTCCAGGTGCTCACCCATCTAACATAACTTCACACGAGGACTGTCCTCACTCACAACCCATAACCTTACTCTTATCTTACGTTTACTTTCCAAACCCTCCCTTTTACACACCCTGCCAAATCTCTTACCAATCCTCTCAAACTCTCTCAACCAATCCACTCAAACTCTCTCAGATTCGCCACACAAAACCAATATATACATATATTATAATATATATATTATATATTATATATACTATATATATATATATAGTATTATTATTATATATATATAATTATATAATATATATATATATATATATATATATATATATATAAATATATATATATTATATATAATATATTTGGTGCAGTTATATAGCCTATATAATTGTTTTTGGGATTTTTGTTTGATTAGTAAAATAGACTTGTAAATCATGCTGGGGTAAATTTATGACTACCACAAGATGTGTGCTGGAATATATCAGTAACTGCTTAGAAGGTAATTAAAAAAAAACTAATCAATATTATGGTAATTGTGATAGGGAATGAGAAATTAATTCTCATAATATATTACAAAAATCTATTGTCAAAATTAAAATTGGTAAACTCATATTTATTTGAAACTTCAAAACCTTCCTCAAGCTTTTTATGTTCAAAGAGACTTTATAATATTGGTGAAGCTACAGGAATATTAAAAAATTTAATTGGTATACCTGCAAGTGAAATTCTGAATGATAATAGATCTTTATCATGTAGCTTTTGTAAATGATTGATGAATTTCTAACACCAGCCCACTATTTAGATACCATTATATATCAGAGGACAAAAGTTAGACTTAAAAATATTTCCTTAAAATCATATCTCTCATTCTGAAATAAGGAAAAATTGCCCAAATTTACTTTTTACAGAACTACAAGAGGCTGACCCTCTTGCATGGTGGCTGTCATTAGCACACATTTTAATTTTAGATTCGGACACAGAAAGAATTAATATTTTCAAAACAACACCTTTAACAGCTGCATTACCTTGTTTGGAACAATAGGCAAGACTTAAAGGGAGTACAAGTTTAAGACAGCTTCTGTATGTGCTGAAATGTATGCAAACTTAGTTTGTTTGATTTGTCAGAGGAAAGAAGTCTTGGTGCATTAATTTTCACAATATGGTATTGTCAGTGGGGTCTCCT
>JABUQX010118293.1:0-22369 GCA_015478945.1 Trachelipus rathkii
CGCCATTATACTCCATTACATAATAGCAAAGGCTATATTTATAATACACTGAATACAGTATTGCAAACCTTTAATAATCTTAAAATAAATTTCATTTCACAAAATCATAGGTAACATTATATAAGTCCTAACATCTTACAACCCTTAAAATGTCATTGCGTTACGTCAACACCCTAAAAGAAGTATTACATTTAAAGTTATGGACTCATATTTGTCCCTCAAGACGATAGTACCCGGATAGGGGAACTCTTAAAGTATATCTTAGTAAAACATAGTACAATAGGTAAAGTTCTTGCGTACCGTAAAGTCAATGTATTTGATCCAAACTAGAGCGTACTTTATCAAGTGCTCCTAGGGAGCACACTAATACCCACTGGAATAGACGGTAATGGCAGAGTGACGAGCTGGAGAACTTCAATAACTAACAATCACGACAGTTTAAGAACGTGAGTGAGTTCGCCCGAACCACCTACTACAGCCCTGTAGGAACGTAGCGAAGTAACTAATTATTATATCGGTCATACGGCTTATTAACTGACTAATGACCTAAGTAGTAATTATAATAAAGGATAATTAGCGATCACGAGTGAGGAGCTATAGTATAAGTGGAAATACAAATAATAAGTGCCTACTAATATAATTGATCATATTGAGTCCGTACTATCAAACATATAGTTAACACAGAAGAATTAATAAAAAAATAAAAATTGATTCCATTAAAATAAAATCTATTCTTTTATTAAAGATGCTACTATTAATTACATCATCACCGCTATTTATAGAAACAACACTTAACCTAATATGGTTAATAAAAAAAAGTAGATAACAAGCTAAAACCGCATTTATGTTAACCCACCGCCCGAAACAAATACCCAGCGTAGCAGTGGAGGCCCCCTAGAGACAAAATATAGTATACTTGTAGCCGTGTATTCTGTGAGCACAGTTTTTCGAAAAATCTCTATTCGAAAACACCTCTATTTTAAGATAGTGAATTTCGCTTATCATAGCAAATAATAAAAAAAAAACCTATCACTTCGTAAAAAAGAAAAAGTTACCATCATTCCCGTGAAAAATATCCCAATTTAAAAAAAACTACAAAGAATTTCAATAAATATCACTATATGTGTTAAAAAACAAATTAGAATTCGAAGAAGTGCATTCCTTTATTACGAAAAAGCCGGTCCTAGCCCCCAACTTATAATTGACATTCGCCTGCCTCAAGCAAATCGGTGGTGGATTCTAGGAGTTAGACACGCACGCCATCGACGTCTTTCCTGCTATGGCCATTCTCACCCTTCTCCCTTATCTATTACTTCACTTATATTAATTATCATTATACTTAATATATTATAGTTACGACGTTTGGACGTATGATATGATGACCAATCTTAGAAGTTAAAATTTATTACTAGCAATTTAATAAACTCGAATCCCATTAGTAGCCAATCAAGTATTAGTTAGTGATGAATCTTGCTCTCGTATTCCTGTGTATGACTTTGATTACATTTGATTATTATATTAAATACTTGACCATTCTACTTTAACTTAATAATTTGCATATTGTGCCCCGGATTTCATTATTTTATGTTAGTTCTTATTATATGATTGCATATTATAATCAAAATAAATAATTATGATTATTATATTCATTATTATTATGTACTATTACTATCAGTAAGTAGCCCAGTTAGATAGTGAAGTTTGGGATAGTAATGCCAGATTATTTACCAGTCAGCTGTATTGCACGGTAAATTTTAGTCCCAACTGAGTTCGCTGCTAGGAGCTTTAGAAGTCAATAAGATTAGTTAGGACAATCAGTTATTTTAACTTATAGTGCCCTCTTGTATAGATTATAGTATATATAATAAATGATAATAATATATCCACATAAAATTAACATAACTCAATCAATAATACAATTTACTAATTAATCCGTGAATGTTGTTATAATAAATGGCAGATTGTACATTAAATAATAATCACAATGAATAAATTTCACACTAAACGAAGTAAATATCGTAAACAGAATACCTGGAACAACAATAATATAACTTATTGAGGTTATCCAATATATTTAAAGTATAAAATACAACCCATAGTAATATCAAGTAGGAGTAAATGATTACAATAGCATCAAACCCGCAATAATAATAATAATATAACCTATATATAAATTAAAAAAGAGGCGCCACACCTAAGTCCAAACTGATCAATCCAAATAATGGACACATGATAATAACCATTATAACTCCACCGTGCCATAATAAAAGTTAACTAATATAATAATCAATATCAACAGATGATTAATAAACAATAATGGGAATAAAAATAATGAAGTTAATAAATCTAGATTTAATAATAATAAATTAATCAATAATATATAATAATTAATAATAAGAAACTATAGTAAACCGAAATTATAAATTAAAACAAAATTAAATAATAAATAAGAATAATAAAAAATAAAATTTAAAATAATAATACATAATATAATAATCTATTAATAAATAATTTAATAACAAAAATAATATATTAATAATAATTAATTAAATAATAATAAACTTTAATAAGTAATAATAATAATAATAAATAAACAATAAGTAATAAATAAATAAATCATTAAATAATAAATAAATAATATCATATAATTATTATCAATACTAATTATTGTTTTATTATAAAAACACATTCGTAGGATAAATAAATAGTATAAATAAAAAGAAATAATATATATATATAATTTCACAATATTTATCATTTATTAATTTATTAATATTAATATTAATTATTAATTATAATCTATGGAATTATAATGATTAATTATTAATATAATTACTAATGTTAAATTACATTACAATGATTTAATTATAAAGTACAATTAGTAATTACACTTTAATCTACTTACTTTCAGGAAAGTGGTGAATTCTAATTCTTAGTTACAGATTATTTAATTATTAATTATTAATATTAAAATTATTAAATTCCTTACAAATGGAAAATTATGAATAATTTTATATAAATTTAGCTTCATCATATTATATTTGTATATTTTTTATTAAATTATTAAATTATTATATTATTATATATATATTAATTAATAATAAATAATTTGCCAGGACTGGAAAAATTTTAATTTTTTCATTTACATAATATTTTTTTGAAGTATTTTTTGCATACTATTTTGCTATTAAATAACTAATATGTAATAAACTAAATATCTAGTAATAATAAATATGTACTGTAATAATTAAATATTAGTATTTTAATAATTTAAAGTTAATTATTACTTTATTAATTAAAAGAAATATTAATAATTATATTAATAATTAATATTAAGATGTTGATATTTTAATATTAATGATTAATAATAATAAATATTTAATTTATTTATTATTTAATATAATATTTATGTTAAAAACTTAAAAATATTTTATTTTTATTATCTATCAGTTATTATTTTTTATTTATATCTTATTATTCCATTATTTATTATTTATTATTATCATATGATTATTTTTGTGTAAATTAAGATTGACTTCATGAACATTTGTTGACTTATTGAACTGTGCATCTCTGTTTATTTATTGCTTTCTGGATTTATTAGTGGTGGTTGAGTTAGTTGATTGAGGGGTGTGTTAGGTAGTGTATTATTAGTTTTGATTTATTAATTCCCTATTATTTTATATTTATGGGGTGGGTATGGATTTCATTATTTTATGATATAGTATTATTATTATTTTATATATTTTTATATATTTAAATATATTATATATATTATTATTATTATTTATTATTATTATTTATTATTTATTATTCCTTATTAATTATTAGTTATTGATTAATTATTTATTATAATAATTATAATTTATTTTTTTTTTATTTTTATATTTTTTATTTTTTTTTTTTTATTTTCTATTTTCATTTTTCATTTTTTTATTTTTATTTTTTATTTAATATTTAAAATTTAATATTAATGTTTAATTTTTATTATTAATTATTAATTATTAATTATTATTATCTAAAAGTGATATAACATCAATACATATAGTATTTAACATGTATGTTATTAAATAATTATATTAATTTATAATTTATTTAATTTATAATTTATAATTTATAAGAATTTATAATGTATAATTGTTTATATATTTTTTTATATTTATTATTTATTACCTATTATTAATTATTAAATCAAATCAAAAATACTTTATTCTGTTAATGATATTTATTACATAATACTTATCGTTAAAAAAAAGCAATTTAATATATAAAAAAAAATACATTAACAAGAAATGGAAATCTGAAGGGACGTTTTCGTCTTTGGGAGGCACAATACATAATAATTAATAATACTTATTACGACAATAATAATAATGAATTATAAATAATGAAGTAGGGATTTAAAAAAAATAAAATATTTATATCTAAGCAAATCAAATAATTTACAATTAATATGCCGAATAATGAATACATTTTAATTAAATAATAATAAAATAAATAATAATATTAATAATAATCAATTATATTAATAATAATAAATAATAATAATAATGATATAGATAATAATAATAAAAAATAATAATAAAATAAAATAAATAAAAATAATAATAATAATAATAATAATAATAATAATAATAATAATAATAATAATAATAATAATAATAATAATAATAATAATAATAATAATAATAATAATAAATAATAATAACAATTAACAATAACAATAACAATAACGAATAACAATAATAATAAAAATTAATAATAATAAAAAATAATAATAATAATAATAATAATATAATAATAATAATATAATAATAATAATTTAATAATAATAATGCATAATAAATAAATAATAATAATAATATAGGAATTCAATATCAGCCTTTTGATTTTATAAAGTTTTTGATTATTTCCAAGTTTCTAAATAAGTTTATTTCTGTACATATTTTAATTTTCTTAAAAATCTTTGTGAAAATTTATATGAGAAGAAGAAGATATAATTTATTCTACATTTCCCGACGCGTTTTGTCTCTAAACTTGAGACATCTTCAGAGGATTAATTCTTGGGAGCGAATGAGTCTTAAATTAATATTTAATAATTAAATCAAATATATATATATATGACAGATAATACATTAAATTTATGTTAATGTCTGGTATGCGTGTTTGATGTAGAAGCCTAACCGCAATTTAAGTTCTGACTTCACAGATCCATTTATAATATTGGAAGTGTTTTAAAGATATTGCAAATAGTTGATTGACCATGTGCCGCTTTTGAAATGTTCAAAGATTTGCTGGGACTGTAGCATGTTATTATGCCTGTCCGCACAAATGCGATTCGTCTTTGTAAACCATTATATTATGTCACGTGTACAATTTAACGCAACTGAGTCAGACTGTACGGCGACATATATTTTTTTTTAAACGACGAATCATTGTCCGGACAGGCATGATCACATCGCTACAGTCCAGCAAAATCTGTATTGGAACATTTCAAAAACGGCACCATGGTCAATCAGACTGATTAGCAATTATTTGCTAAACACTTCACAATATTATATGATCATGTGAAGTCCAGAAACTTAAAATTTGCCGAGGCCTTCTACATCAAAAACAACGCAGCAACCAGACATTAAACATTAAAATTCTAATGTAATTACTATTAAAAAATATCATTTGATTTAATAATATAAAATTAAATTTAAGACTACAATCGCTAATATTTAATCTCATGAAAAGATGTCTCAAGTGTAGAGACGAAACGCGTCGGAAAATTAAATAATAATATATCTTTCTTCTTCTCATGTAAATTGATTTTCTCAAAGATTATTTTAAGAAAATTTAAATATGTACGGAAATAACTATTTAGAAACTTGTAAATAAAATCAATGAACTTATAATAATATAATAATCACCATATATTAATAATAATAATAATAATAATTAATAATAATAATAATAATAATAATAATAATAAATAAATAAATAACCATAATTTCTATTCGGTAATTTTCCCTCACAATTTCCAATTTGCAAAAACTTAACCTTTCATTAATAATAATTAAACTAATAATAAACATAACAATAACAATAAAACAATAACAATAATGAATAATAATATAATAAGATATAATAAATAATAATAATAATAATAATAATAATAATAATAATAATAATAATAATAATAATAATAATAATAATAATAATAATAATAATAATAATAATAATAATAATAATAATAATAATAATAATAACAATAATTTATAACATTCACTAATACAATGGTTATAATATTGCTATTACTATTTAGTTCTATTATTATTAAAAATGAATTTCAAAATTGCAAATGCTAATCAAATTCGAAAATACAATTTACAATATTCAGAAAAATTTAAATAAATTTCTATTTCTTTTCTATTAAATAAAAATTTTAAACAAAAATATTCAACAAAAGAAAATAAAATAAAATAATTTCTTAAGTTTCTGCATCGCGGAAATTCTCCGAAATTATTCTGTGGTCAGAAGATCTTTTGAATATTTCCTAATATTTAAATTTTAAAGGATTATACGTTTTAAAGATAAATCTGAATGGTTGAAATATATATATCATATAGTATATATATATGATTTTCGAATCGTTTGTCTCTCCGTCCTGTTTGTACTACCTTCTTATGACTTTGGTACTCGTGACATGATGGTGAATTAATTCGTTGATAAAGCTTTATAATATATATATATATTATATATTATATATATATACTATATATATATAGATTAAAATATGAAATATATAAAAAGTAAGTATATATATATATATAATTATATATATATATATATATGGATATATATCGGAGGCCAGCCTTTAGAAGAGACACAATCCATAGCTATCTCAAAACTACAATTAGCTACAAGGAAAAAGGAAATAACATGATTTGAATCCCTCGCGTAAAATGTAGTGCGAAAAATGTACAAAAAAAAAAAAAAAAAATTATCCAAACTACAATTAGCTAAGCGAAAAAGAATACATTTTGGAATCCTTGTAAAATTCTTAGTAGAATAAATGTAAAAAAAAAAAAAATTAAACATAAAATTGCTATTTTTTAAGGGGGAGCTCGAGCCGCATATATTCCACACTATATATGTAAAGGTATTACACGCAATTTAGGGGGCTCGAGCACGGGGAACACAGGGGAGGACGTTTCCATACCCCGTAGGGAGGGGCGAAGGAACTCCTGCCGAACCAAAATACAAAGAGCGGGGGTTCCGGAAACCCTCCCCGGAAGGGGGGAATTAGTCTACCCCGATAGTTCCCCGGAAGGCCGTGAAACCCCGACTCTCCTGCCATCGTCGGTTACCCCTGGGGTATTCTTTATGTTAAAAACATAAAAACAAACCAAATTTAATAGAAAGTCTATTTATTTAATCGAGTAACCTATAAAAAGGTCTCTAAATAGTATTTCTACTCGTATGTAATTACTTATAACTTTATTAAAATTTTTTTTATAGTATTTTTACATTCCGCTCTAAATTGGTCTAGCATTCCAGCAATGTATTCCTTTTCCAAAGGTGCTGTTGCTAGTTTTGAGAGATGGATTGTGCTCTTCTGAGTCTGGTGACCGATATCGATCTATTTATTCGAATATCGAATCGAGAACGGCGCTAGGTTTGGTGAATTGTATACCTTTACAACAAAATGTTATAGACTGGAGCCGAAAAAATATTCTTTTGAGCGAATATAAATATATTAATATAATATATATTATTATTATAATATATATATATTATATATATATATATATATATATATATATATATATAATATATTATATATATATATATCATAATATAATTATTATATATAGATATATATATATATGTATATATTATATATATAAATATATATAGATATAGCATATACTTATAACTACAGGTATTGTAAGTATATATAGTTGTACACGGCCCGCCTCTTATAGGAGGGAGTAGATTATTGGTCCACCTAAATTAAAATTAAAAAATATGATTAAAAAAAAAAAAATTTTTTTCTGATCGAGGATTATTAATAATTAATCGTATTTCTAATTATTTCATTAACTACAACGTTTATTATTAAAGATCATCTTTATTTATCATTATGCCAATTTGATTAAAGTAAGAATGATGGAGATGTTAGGAAATTAGGTAACCTAAATAAATGTATACCTATTCACAATAGAATTCACTTTTGAAAAGTAGTTTTTTAACTTTGTTATAAAAATGAAAAATTGTGATATGGAATTTTAATATTATTATTTTATAGTTAGATAACACACTACGAGATATAATGTTAGCTTTTAATAACTGCAAAGTAATAATATTTTTATACCAATACATAATTTAGTGCTAAAATCACGTGAGTATATATATATATATATATATACCTAAACTTGGTTGCAGTTCAAGTCTGTGGAAATATCCACGAATGGAGATGAGGTGACTATCGAGATCCTACCAAATTGTTTTGTATTTTACGTATTATTAATGACATTTTTAATGTACGTTAATAATATAAAATTTAAATATAATATAAAATAGTGTTTTTAATAATTTAATATTGTAAAATTATTTATTTAAAAAAATTGGAATATATTTAAATAAAAAATAAACGAATTCAAAGTAAATAAAGTGAGTTTCAAAATATTTTAGTAGCATGATAAGAAGTGTGAGAATCGGAGACCACCTTATTTATTATATTCTATATATTTATATTCATATATATTTATCATTTTTTACATTCTAAATACTTATTGGAATTTTAATATGAAACTAATTATTATAAAATAAAAATTAAATTATAAAATTGAATTTATGCGTTCAAGACGAATTTAAACAGATGATGTCCGAGTCACCCTCAATGTGTCCGCTTCACCCCTCCATGGTCAGGCTAAGGAGCTTTATTTAAAACTTTAAAAACTATTATTATAGATACTTATTATTTTTTTTGTGCGGCTTAGACCGACTATAGGTCTTTTAGATTTAACATATAAATAAAGAATAAAATTATTCCAAAAGTATCATAATAGGGTGAGTGAAGAGTCTAGTATAAAAACTAATATTAATTATACTATAAGGATGGTACCACGTAAGAAAATCTTTCCTCAATTTGTACTTCTCTATGTTAAAAACTAATATAAATATATATATATATATATAATATTATATATAATATATATATATATATTATATAATAATAATATAATATATATAGAAATATAATATATATATATATTATTATATAATATATATATATATATAATTATATAATCATAATATATTATAAGATATATATATTTATATATATAATATTAATAATATATAATATATATATATATATTAAAAAGTCCATATTTATAATCAGGACCAATTTTAGAGAATTTTGATAGACTATTATAAAATCATATATCGATTACATTAGATATAATATACTGAGAGCATATAGAGATAAGAATTGACTCATAGTCTACGTATGCTATATATATATATATAATATATAATATAATAGTATAAAAATATATTAATATATATATATATATATATAATATTATATAATATAAATATATATATATATAATATAATATATATATTAATATATATATATATAATATATATATATTAATATATAATTTTATATTAATATATATATATATATATATAAATATAAAATATAGTTTTTTAATAATAAGATAATATATTATATATTGATATATTATATATATATAAAATAATTTATAAGCTATAATAATTAATATATATAAATATAAGTGAGTTAAAATAATAAATAATGGAGTAAAAACTACTCACTATATTGAATTATTTTTCAGATAAAAAATTTTTCAAATTAAAATATAAAAATATCAGACAATTAAGACTAGTTAAAACTGTTTTAATTAAGAAAATTCTTAATATGTGACTAAGCTTCTGAATTATGCCCAAGACTTTACACTAAACAGATTCTATAAAAAAATTCTAACATATAAAGAAATTTCTGAACTTAGAATTTTTTTTTCAATACTTAGAACTTTGAATTTATGCAGATAAAAGTAGATTATTACATCAAATCACTGGAATTATTATCACTAAAAAAAATATAAAAAACTTAATTAATAACACAATGAATCATTATTAATACTTATAATTATCATATTATAATTAACCTATGATCTATTATAAGGCTAGTTCAAAGTCTCAGTTTTAATAGATTAAATAACATATATATAAGTATCGTATTATTTATTCACGATTAAGATATAGACTTATATACTATAGACTTATGTGTATAATTTATATTTAATAGATTCAAGAAGAAGATTTTTCTGATAATGAATATTAATTTTATATATTTAATATATATTAAAAAACATTAAATAAATATATATTAAAAAATTAAAGTATTCTACACTTTAAAGATTCTTATATCAACAATAATTAACTAGCAATATACGCTAACTAAATGTCTTTAATCAATTGCTATGACATTACAGTTCCTTTTAGAAACTCTAATTAAATATTAACTAATAAATGTTTACTAAATGTATTAAGAAAATTATATTTACATCTAACACTATGAATATACTTAAGATGATAAGGTTTTATAATTATTATAGTATAATATGTAAAAATATAAAATTAAGGGACACACTTGAAAATTATATATTATTATGTATAGTATATTTAATAATATTTCTTTCGTAACTTTTTTTTATGATAGAGAATAATTTCTATTTACTTCAGGAGTGAATGTGAACAGAAATTTATATGAGATAATCATCCTTATTTTATATTATATAATATATTAGAAAGAATAAATATTATAACTATAATATATATTAATATTTAATAGAATAATTTAATATAAAATATTAAGGATTAATTACATCATATAAATATAGTTTTAAGGATGTATACATGCCACAGAATAATGCACACACTCATCATTACAATTATAATATATGTGCATAATATATTTTCTTCAGTAGCAAAGTATATATATCAAAAATAAAAAAAAATTTATTTAATAAATTTTTATTTATTGGTATAACGAATATGGAATCTACACTACAAAAATGGTGAGTTAGAGTCTTACGCAAAGCGTTCCAACGTAAAACCTAGTAATGCACTAAATCCATCGTGCAAACAAGAATTATATCAATACGGAAATTTATAGTACGACACTATAAACAGAATAAAACCTTTATTACATATTATTATATATGAATAAAATAGATCTAGTACTAAATATATAATAATAATCAATTATTACTATTTTATTAAATTAAGTATTAAAAATAAAAAAAGTATTATTTTTTCTAATTTATAGAGTGACTGTACGAAATATACTCACGTTATAGTATTTCCATCATAGTAGTAATAATATATATTATATATTAATATATATAATAATATAATATATATAATTATATATTATATATAATTTAAATATATATTATATATCATATTATCAGATTACCCTCATCTTATTAATTAGAGGTTACACACAATAGGTCTGTTGATTGTCGAATGGATGCATATAGAATTATTGAAATTAATATAGAACATTATAGTAAAGAGATAGTTAATTACAGCTGGAAGATATTTGTAGTCTTCACACACAAGAATATAATTGAGGAGCTATACACTAAATCTAATTTATGCAATATTAGGATAACTCATTTATAATATATATATCAGTATTTAATGGTATAGTATATATATAATAATATCAATGTATAGGAGAGATCTATGAGATTCAAGAAAATATTTTATATAAATAGATCAATATAAATATATATATAAGTAATTCAATTATAATATTATATATAATATTAATATTAATAATATTAATATATTAATTATTATATATATATTTATATATTATATAATTAATATAATATATTAATATATATATATTTAATATAATTATAAAATATATATAGTTATATATATTAATATTATTAATAATATATATATATATATATATTATAATATATATATATAATTAATATATTAAATATATATATAAATATATATTAATATAAATATATATTATAAATTAATATTAAATTATTAATTAGAATATTTAAATATAATTAATTATATAATATATAAAATTATATATTTTTAAATTAATAATACATATTATATAATATGTTTAATATATATTATTTAATTAATATATAATAATAATATATAGATTAATATATATAATATATATTAATATAATATAAATAATAATATTATATAATGAATATTATATATAATATATAATTATATAATATTAATATATATATATATATATATATATATAATTATATGATAATATTAAAATATATATATATATATTATATTTATATTTAATATATATATATATATTATATATTATATATATATAATAATATATATTATAATATAATATATAATATAATATAATAATAAATATAATATAATTATATATACACTGAACAAAGTTATGCCAGAGTTAATAAAAATGTAACCTCAACTATAATAATAATTAGTATACAAACTATAATAATACCATATTATTTATCAAGTGTCCTTAACTTTAAACATTAATTACAATCACCTTGACCTGTGAGATATATATATATCATATCCGTAATAATATCACAATCCGAAATAATACCAATATATAGAAAAACTATGAATATAACGACCTCACAGAAATTAATCAATACTTATTTCCTCAATAATACACCATAATCATATCCACCACTTACTAAATATAGATAAAACATAAATATTATTTACTATTTACCATTAGAAGTAAGCCACATTATTATGTAACTATTGAAATATGACTATAGTAATAAATTATTAATACTCACGCCAAAGTTATTATTGTAAACAGGTTCTTTGTAATAGCCATAATCACAAACACTACAAACAAAACCCCTCCCTTACACCATTAGAAAGTATATAATAAAATAAGAATAACAGGTACACCACATAGCGTCATATAAAATTCCAGATACTTATCACCGTTTATAAGCATATCAGTATACAGGTATATTATATATAATTTAACCAATATATATTATCAAATGAATATTTTAAACCACTATCATATAAATATAAGATATGATTTGTTATTACCCAAATGATCACATTAATCATACTATAGAGCAAGTTATATTTTACCCAATAATATAATAATATTTCACATCTTTTTACATAGATAACAACTTTGTAGGCTGTTAATACCAGAGATTAATTCTAGTTAGTTCCAATTCTCAACTACATCTGTATAGTTAATTATTATACCATTACTCACCCCTACCCCTCCTTTCAGGAGTAGATAATATATATATAATATAATTTCTTAATAACAAATTGTACCATCACCTTTACTCCCGACTAATCATTATTAGTCAAAATAAATAATTATCCTATTTCTGGTAAAAATGATCAATATAAACATAAATAGACTCTTTAGCTAAAATAAACTGCTTGAGATGATAACAAAATATCAGATTTACTAAATTAATTATGATACATATAATATAAATCTATAATTATATATTAGGTGATCTCTGTAAGTCCGCAGTCTTATTGCTATAGTGTCAAACTTAATGACTATATACTATAACATGGACTACAACTAGCGCATTCCATCACTGAAGATGAGTAATAGATAAGTGATCTCGAAAAATATAAGATACAACTATTAACTAAGTAAAAAAGATAAAACAGCATAAATATATGTTACAAAATTAGAAATCAAGCTGATATATAAAGTATTAATAATTACTAGAAATGTTAAAAAAAATACACTTAATTTATAATGTAGTAGGATTCTTAATCCATTTTGAAAAGCACTAGATTTATTCCATTATGGTCTTAGCTAATTAAATCAACAACTTATTACCCTTCGGAGATTTAACCGTATACTCTCGGGCGCATCAATGATAATGATCGTTTCGTTCTAATATTAATTTAATATTCATCTTATAATTGTGTGTCGGGACAGCTGTAATATTTCTCACATTTTTCAGGAAATTAAAGTGCAAAGCCATATTAATATCTTTAAACACCAATAATACAATGGTCGAACTAATAGTGTCTCTTAATTTGAAAAAAAAAGTGAATCAATAATTTTTCAATTTTTCGAGGCTTTATATATATTACCGGTCAATCAATATCCCGCCCACATTGCTGAGCTTGCAAAACTACTTCGCGTGCAATTGGCTACCCGCATTAAATTACCCACCCATTTTATAAAAATCCCTTATCACCCCCTCCTCGCTTGCAAAGATGCTTCGCTTTTTATTGGTTCTGGTGCCCCCCCCCCATCTCCCGTATTCAGCACAAACAGCGTCATATCGCTGAATCAGCGTGTTTTTTTCAAATATTTTGTTTACGCTTTAGCTGCTATTGTTTTTCAGATATTATTGATGACGAATTTTTTTTTTCCTTACCAATGGTGGTGCCAATAACAAAAAAAAAATTTTTTTGTAATAAAAGTATTAGGAGTCAGTAGTCGCATGTTTATGAGTACGTTACACTCAGGCAGAAAACGTTCTTTAACGTTTTTACATCTATTTACTCAGGTAAAAAATGCAGGCGATGTGACAAAACTAGTTCACAAGCCGTAAATGATATTTTTTGATCTTCGGAAAATTTTTAAAAATACAAGATTACATATATACATCTTTATATGCCAGCGAATAAAAGTAATTTTTTTATTTTTCACGAAAGCGATATCGATGATAATAATAAAAATAACATTTTATAATAGTAATAGTATTAAGAGTAAGTTGTCGTAGGTGTGTCTAACATTTTGTTTAATAATTTTCCTCAGATATTTTGTTTAAGTTCTAGCAATTATATTTTTTATATCAATAGATTAATTAAAAAAGTAAAATTATTATTTTTTTTATCGTAGGTATAAGCAAACGCGAATTTTTTAACCATTTTTTTTATTCAATTAAAAAAAACACAAAATGAGGATAAAATTTGCTTACATAAAAAATACGCAACATTTATCTATCGACCGGATTTTAATTCTTCGAGCGATTTGTTAAAGCTCTCTTCTTTAATCTCTTTAATTTTCTATTCTCCTTCAATTTTTCAAATTTTTCTTTTATCTTTTTCATTCGTTCACTCACTGCATCGCCGATACTTTTTTCGTCGTATTTTTTTAAAGTTTCTTTCACGCTCTTTAGGATAGCAGCGATTTCGGCATTTCGTTCAGCTATTTTTCCATTTTTGGCTTTGAGGTAGTCGATATCGTTCTGAATTGTAGCGCATCGGTCGCCTGTTTCCTTAAGGCCATTCCTAATAATTAACTCTAATCTGACGTTCTGTTTTTTAAGAACTTCGATGAAATCTAAGCACCTTTCCGTGTCCCGCGCTAGTATCGAAATATCATTTTCCTCATCCATCCGACGGATAATTAAATTTAAACTGGGCAGCTACCGAATGGAAGAATAAATAAACCTAATTTTTTCTGGAGTTGAAGATTCTCGATTCAGCGTACGCGCCGAGAAAGAAATTCGTTTACCAATATTATTTTATAGATAAAAAAATTTATTTACCTGGTCTTTTTATTCATTTTATTCTTCTATTATATTAATTAAAAAGAAAAAAATTAATATTAATTTTTTCGGACCTTCGTTTTTTTTTTCTCACGAGTGGTTCAAAGGGAGAAAGAAATGTTTCATTTTACGTTCAATTTTTTTAGTCAGATCCGATATTTCTAGAGCGTTTCGCTTCCGCGACTCGCGACAACTCCGATTTTGCGCCCTCATTTCTTTACTCGATCTCTTAATTTCTTTTAATCTCACGGCCAACTCCGTTTCGACTGTACGATTCAATCGAAAAATTTCTGACTTAAAAATCCCCCGCAAATTATTTTGTTTTTTCTCAATATCGTTCAAGAGCAATTTAATACGTTCGATCGAGGCTCTATGATCCTCGGCGACGGCCTTTGTGCGATCCTCGTTTCCAAACGACGTTCGACCGTTTATCGTAACGCCCTTTTTTTTCTCGACGTCGGCATTTAACCGTTTTTGTTTGCATTTTTTCCGCGAGTTCCTTCTTGTGGCTTTGTCAATCGCGTCGTGTTTCTCGATTATATTTCGTTTTACCTGTACGAATCTTTTAAACGCGTCGCGAATTTCCCCGATATCCAACAAAAAGTCGAAATCGTCCTCGAGCGGCGGCGATTTAGTTTTATTCCTTTCGATCGAAAAGTTTTCAAAAAAGATTTTTTTTAAAACGCTTTTCTTTTTCGTTTTGGTGTTGGGATTTTTCAAATATTTTTCGTAGCTCTCCCAATAGTATTTACGAAAAACTTCTATTTTGTCCCCGTTAATTTTCTTAAAAACATCCAATGCCAGGTGTAAATTCTCGGCGTCCTCTTTAATTTCCGGCGGCAATTTTTTTTCGTATTCGGATATTAATATATTGAGAGGAAAATCCCTTTCTGTGCATAAATCGCATACGCGACTTCTCTTGGAACCAAAAAATTCCGATTTTAGAGACTTGTATAGGCTTCCCTGAATATTAATCTCTTTTTTCCTAAATCCTTTACAAATTTCGATCCACCTCCACATGTTTCTATAGTGAAAACCTCCCAGTCTGTAGGGCCTCGTCATTTCAAGAGCTATGTTTCGTCGAACAGAACAAATTATTTATCCCTTTAGCAGTCGGTGAGTGATAAATGAACCAATAAGTATTATTATAATATCCTGATTTTTACACCACGAAGGCGCTTAAAAAAAGAATTATAAAAATTATTTATTTATTTACGAACGAGCTCCCTCAACTCCACCCCGTCTTTGCTATAAATATACAGTATATCGACGATATTAATAAATAATTACTCGCGTATAATTTAAGCGCGGGGGCAAATAATAACTATTCTCATTTATTTTTATACACTATATAATATATTTATTTATTATTATTAGGATAATGTTTATAAAAAATATATATATACTTGGTTTTCTCGTTTTTGTGAATAGTTTGGCGCCTATATTGTCCAAAAATTTACTCGCTAATCCCGCAAACTCTGAAGGCATTTCCGAATCGAATGAGACCGATACCATTAACAGCGAAGGCGACGACGATGGCCAGAACTCTACCACCATCATCGGCGAGAAACAAAACGATGATACGTCCTCATCCTTCGAAATGATAAATCATAAAGATTTGGAGGAAGATTTGAATCGTATCGTTAGTAATATAATGGGAAGGAGTATTTTTGGGCCGACGGCTCAAAGCGCGTTTGAATGCATATTCGTGGTAGTCGTATTGTCGATCATACTATACATAGGTGTAAAAAATCGGTCGCTCATTCCATTACTATACGTTTCGATGAAGAATCATATTCTCAAAAAACGTAAAGTCGCGACAGCGGAAGATCCGACTAATATAAATAACGAAAGTATGAGAAATTTGAAGTGAAGTGATATAAAGAGGGCTATTTAAAAAAGCGGAGCAAGACTTCGGACGGATGTATGATGATTTTAATTTGGTTTTATTATTTAAATCGTATCAATCTATATTTAAAAATTATATATAAAACATTGTAGATTATAATAATTATTAAATTTATAGAATTATTAGCATTTAATATTTTATATTTAAACTAAATGAAATATCTCTTTAGGTCGCCCTATTAGAGGTATTAATGATTTATTACTTTGCTTATATTAACGGCTAGAGCAAAGGAAAAGGGTCTGTGGGTTATACGATGCACTTATCGGGGACCACTGGGGGTATGTAACGTTGAGTAAGAAGGTTGAGCGGGATTATATACGACCACTACATCACATCTGGATCTTTTGTTTATGTCTTAAAAAAGCCTTTTATAATAAGAGATCTTTCGGGGTCGGTCGGGACTTTATATAGTGTCCGGATAGGCGGATCTTCAGACCGTTCTGAGACACCCCGTCGCGTCGGAACCTCTTCTGTTCCGCCGTTCGGAGCGAGCTCTCAGCATTACGTGATCCCTCTCTTCGAAGTGACTGCATGTGTGGATTATTCTAGATCCGAGAGCTATGCCGCGGCGCGGTCTTCGTAACTTTCGGAGTCCTTGATACGGGAAATCAGGTGAGATATGGAGTGCGTGTGAGTGGAGGAAAAGCAAGATGTCCCAATTATAAATGGACGTGGAAATCGTCGTAAGGGAAGACTGAGAAAGGACCTTTTGAACATAAAAACAAAAGATAATTGTTTTAGAGTTGGAAACCGAAAACTGATAGATGTGTCGACTGTATGGGTGCTGAGCCCCTCACGATCGCTCAGCCCGTGGTATATTAGCTTTTATCTATCTCATATCGGTATCCAGCGTATAGAAAAATGCTTTAGACCCGAATAATGAGTTATTATTCGTATTTTAATCTTCCAATTGTTTGATGATATGTCATTAACGAGTAATAGAATTTAATATCTAAATACGTAAAAATTAAGAACGTATTAACTATATAAACTTAACAACTCGTATAAGTGTATGATAAGTTATATAACAATAATTATAAATGACTTGTTACTGATCGGAACACTTCGATTTTATAATATATCCTTCTTTCTTCCTCCTCCTCTAATCCTCTACACCTCGTTCGATGTCATCCTACCTAATAGTGACCGCGGAGTATATTTCATTATATTCGTAGCGGTAAGTACATAGTATAGACTATTAAGAGAAGCCAGCAAAAACGCGAAAACAGAGTATCCAATCAATGTAAAATTAAGCCGTAACGAAAATTGTACCCGTCGAAATATAATCTATTAAGAATAACAAATTTATGATTATCACGACTCTCACCCTTTAACGCGTGCTACGAAGGGCGATATTATATAAGGATTAAGGTCGTTCCGCGCTGCTAGATCGATAAAAATCACAAGGGGAATCAGTCCATGCATTCGTGTGTGGTATATAACTAATTTGTCATTGTGTATATAATTTATGATATCTTTAGGCATTCTCCTTAATGGATAATAATCTCTCTTAGCTCATAAATAAAGGGAGTGAGTGTGAACAGCTGAATATATACAATTTTGCTCGTAAGTTATATTGTGAGGCAAGTAAATTATGGTAGATATTAATGATAATCGGCGCTCATATTTTGATTTTTTTTTTTTTTTTCTTCTATCTTCCTTATTTATTTTTGTTAAGTTCTGGAAAAAATCAGAGGGCACGTTTTCAAACGGAATACCGGGTATATTGCCAGGATTCGCTGCAACTTTATTGGATACTGGGGAATTAGTCTAATTTCTTCTCACTAGGTATAGCGATTCTCTATAGATTAAACGAAATCGACTGCTCCATATATTTAACTAGCAGGAACTACGAAATTTTGTGAGACGTAAATATTTATGGTCGCATTTAGGTGCTCTATTGTAGTATTGGTGTTGTGTCAATTACGGGGACTATTGATCTAATTATCATGACTCAATTACATTATATATATCAATACTCGCCAATTTTTTGTATAATTCATGACTGAAAGTAAATGCGAGCGAGTGGGTTCTACGGAAAATGGCCGTAGAGCGAGTCAATCATCACGTGAGAGACAGTCAGTCTTGATTTTGGTAGGTTAGGCTTTTATATATCAACTATCGGGTTAAGAAATAAAACCATTTTTAGAATCAAAAGGACCTCATATACATATTCTGGGCGCTAGTGCGGGGTTTGGCGGTTTTGTGTTTCATCGAGCCTCGCATCAAAGATCGAGCCAAGAAATTTCGTAAGTATTTGAGCGACAGTTAACAACATTTGCTCCACATTCGAACTACCCTTCGATTGCAATCGGATCTACAACATTATTTCTCTTGCAGCGAACGAACTGGCGAGTGGTGATCGAAGAACAAAGCAACAGCAGCAGCAGCAGCAGCAGCAACGCCGCTCAGCAGCAGCAGGCAGCAGCAGCAGCAGCAGCAGCAGCAGCAGCAGCAACAGCAAAAGCGCGCGGAGATAGCGAGTGTACTAATATGATTCTTGCTGAAATATGATGATGCTCTAAAGAGAGAGTGGCGTTTAAAACATTTTTACAACTTACTGCAACTACACGGAACAGTCTGAACAGCACGTTCTCCATCCACGAAGTAAAGAACGATAGAAAAAAGATCACGAACTCGAGAGAAAGGCTTTTAAAGCCACGTACATAATTCTTCAGGAAGCGGTTATAACGTTCGACCTCAGTACTATAGACAACTTACGTATGAGAACTCGCGGAGTTCGCTTTGGTCGCATGTTTTATCTCTCCCTGAGCACTCATTCTCTCTGAGTGTTGCACTTAGAGTAGACCTAAATGTGCGTATATAACTAAGCAGCGTGCTGTGTATCTCGGTAATTCGAGCTCATCATCGATGATTTAAGTTTATATGACATAAGCAATTTGAATTATAACATTGTTTATTTTTATTAATGATGGTGTTATTTTAATTTACTTTATCTCTTTATTTAAATTTTTAATATAAAACTTTTTTGGCTTTGAAGATATTAATTATTATTTATTATATTATATAATTATTATAATATTCATTGACTTAATCAACTAACTAATTACGTTTTACATTCAAATAACATTTGGATTCAAGGGGTCAAAACTTTCCTGAGACTACTTATCATAACTGTCGGTTAATTATTACTTATTAGTATGAAGCGATCTTATGTTTCGCTCACGGTTAATAACTTGATAGTTATAGCTAGGTCGCGCGTTCTCGATTACTGATTTTAGGATTATTACAATTATACTAGCTTGACTAGTTAGTGACAGATATGCAATGCTTTATCTATCAGGTTAGTAGTTAATTACATTTACAAGGACAAGGAGGAGGTTTAGAGGATAGCAATTCTTCACCGTCACTATCGAATACAGTATAAACAATAAATAATAAAAATATATAACCCAAAATAAGAAAAATGATGACGCTATTAATTTCATAAAAAAGTGAAAAATAAAATGAAGAAAAAGATAAATAGGTATTAAATGGAAAAATATTATATTGCGATTATTGCACAGGTGATAGGAGGGTAGTGAAGATTATTAGTAATAAATATAGACCGCTAGGCTCATCAAATACAGTTTAGAGATTTTGATTGATTCGTTACGCAAATATTGTCTGTTATTTGATCCGAGACCAGATTTAACCTACGGAATAAGAATATTTAATGAATTGATATACGAAGTTGACCAAAATGTCTCAAAGAATATAAACTAATTATATCGCTTTGCATAAATCTGAAATATGTAAAACAAGTGACTCGTGAAGATAAAATTTTTGTCGTGAGCTCAATTAATAAACTGAAGAGAAGCAAGTTAAATCAAAATTAGAAATAATAAAACGAGAGAAGAGTGATAAAAATCTACACGCGAAAATATATAATAATAAAAAAAGAAAAGGAAATAAAGGCAGGAAACCCATTTAACGTCAGCATCATGATGGTGTCCCTGGAACAAGTAAAAATCATGATATAGAAACGACTCGAGAAGATTCATCTTGTGGAGAAGAGAATAAAGTAACCACTATAGTGTTGAATCTGGATTATATGTAATAGCAAAATTGATTGATGGGCTGGGTAGAGATAGGAACATATAGATTTAGAGATGGTTAAAACTAAATATTCAGTAATACGGTGTTGTCGATAAAGCATCTGAGCGAGGGAATTAGTAAGTAGATTAGAATGCATAATTGCTAGGTGAGTATGATTATACTTTAGTTGGTCCATTATTCCCAATAGTAAGAAAACATCGTTTAGAACTGAAAATATTGATCGCAGGAGTACAAAAGTATCTCTAGATATTAAGAGACGTGTAATCTCTACAATCAGAAGTGATGGTTATAATTTTTTTTCCCATTCATCGGGTTTAGTTGGCATAAAAGGTTGGTGAGGTGGTTTCTGCATATTGTTATCTGGCCAAGTAGAATGTTAAGTGTTTCTCTAGTGTAATAAACATTAGGAAAAATCTAATCAATGTGAAAATTTTTTATTTACCTCCCGCGCTTAAATACGACTTGGATCCCCGCGCAGGTTCGAGCGGATCAAACATTGCTTGAAAAAGAGGTTAGCTACACCACAAACCGATCAATTTTGTTTCTTCATATTGAGTTTGACAGATAATAGTCTGAGGGGAACTCATGTTGATAGTGCTGGATTTAAAGGCATGATCGTATATCCGGATATTCACACACCATTGATCGAGTAGCAGACATTTTGGCCTGCATCACGAGCAGTTAAGGTCTTTCTTCGTTGGACGTCACTGTGGGACATTGATCATCGTGTTCGGTTGATACGTCCTTGAAGACGAAATAGGTAATTGGCCAGTTTATGTTAGAAACTTCGAAGAGCAATGTGGAATTTATCTGT
>JABUQX010118294.1:0-41784 GCA_015478945.1 Trachelipus rathkii
AATGATTCAATATTAATTGTGCATGGAGTTTATATTTAATCGATTTATAGGTATAGAAATATTAGATTTAAAGCTAATATTCATGTAAATTAAAACATTTATCTAAATACAATCTAACGAACTATCTACGTATATAATATATACGTATTAATATGAGTATATATACACACGAGTAATATGTATTTGCATATATCTCAGCTTCAGGTTCATGTGCAAAAGAATCAAATGTTCTACCTGACTAGCTCTCGTAAACAGTTTAGATAGTCAATTTTCCTAAAATTCGGTAAGCACGGGAAAGGAGCTAGAGCACTTGTGACTCATCTGCACTTTACTTCGGAGCATCAATTATTATGCTATTTAAACTAGTACAATTTTTAAGGAAATGCATAAAAAGTCGTTCGATATTATGATATTCATGATAATTTTAGCAATCAATAAATTTAGTAAGAATATAGCTTCTTAGTTTGGTTATAAGATATTCTGACTACTTCTGATTCTGATTACCATTGTTTCGGTATATAATTATTGCTTAGATGTCTATTCCCGTGATATATTTACTTACTAGAGAGAATTTTCTTATTAGATTGGAAAATAGACATTAACGAGAAAAACAAGTAATAAATATTTCCTATAATATAGAATAATTGACGGGAGAGTCGAGCATTATGTTTTTTTATATATCATCTGTTATTTTTTGTATGATACATGGTTAAATACATTTCGATCATGTATCATAAACCCATTTAAAATAAGGAGTTGATGCGTAGTAGTTTAAATACTGTAATAGTTCTTTCTCACTCATGTAAATAAATCGAAATCTGCTCCATGCTAACGATAATTTGAGGATTGAGAAGAATTTTTCGATTTTGTAAGAGATATATTAAATGGAATTATTATATTATTTTATTTATTTTTGTTATATTATACTCACAAAACCCAACAACGTGCTCCATCCATTAGAACAGCTGATCAAAATTTTTTTAGTATAACAACGGTTCAGAGATAGTATATTTAAATGCCTGAGTATAAATCGAGTGCTAAAATGATATATGGATAGGTATATAGAAAATGTTTAAACCTGGCTGAGAACTCAGAAGTAAAGAGTATATATAAACAGCGTTTTACGATCCTGCTATACTTATATATTGCTAACTATAGAATATTTATTAAGTAAACCTGGCTAAATAAATAGAGTCGTATCGTAATTATATGATTTAAATCTTACTTGAAAAAGCAATACTTAAATTTGATAAGAGTTAACAATATAGTTCGAACGAAATAATGTATAGTATAATAATTTTCTCTAAATTCCTGTTTCAATAGGAAAACTATAAATTTTTGTTTTTCACTTGTGCCTCGCTCATCCATACGGGGACCCAGTTGGACTATATAATAAAACATTGGAGTGTAAAAATATAATTAGTGAAAAAATATGGTTGACTTAGAACGTTAACTAGTACTATTTCTCTATTAAATAGATAGAATTGGACTGATGAGTCAATCAGTCTAGTATAAAGATAATTGCGGCTGTAAGGTAAAATTTACGTAAGTAGTAAATATGAGTTACATAGGATGAATTCGAGAAATATTAATAGTCGTACATTAGATATTAATTTATTATATATAGAAATTATAGCTTTAAATCTAAATATTATTCTTCCCAAATTCAGATATAAATACTCCAATCACAATAATAGTTGATCATAATTGTAATAAGAACCATTTGTTTTATTTTTTTTTGTTATTTTGTTCATTCCAAAACACTGTGCTTCACATTAAATGATATAAACAGTATCTGATCTAAAATGTTTTGTAAAAACAATTACCGGTATATTACGTATTATTAATGCCCGAAATTATCGTGCTAATAACTGGATTATAGTCAATTTATCTTTTAATAAATCTAAAGCGTTAGATTAGTGATATTTGTAAACAATAATACATAAAAATGGTAAATAAACTGACTATTATATAGCTAAACTCACAACAAATAAGCCTGGAATTCCCAATATTTAAACAGAATTTATGAGAAATTACTAAGTTTCGTTAGCATTTTTAACTAAAATTTGTTGGCTATAATTATTGAATACATAATACGATATAATATAACAGACTATTTTAAGCATTATCTTCCCCAAATTTATCGTTAGCTAGAATTTATGTGACAAATATGTAATATAAGAAAAACTATACTCTTATAATCTTTAAAGTAAGTTCAATAATTTAGCTTATTTTAAAATAGATTAATAAAGATTTAAAAATTTATATTAACCTATTTTATGTTCAGATTTATAATATTTTAGAGTTATCATAATGAAACAAGATATTATTATAAAATAAATAAAAATAAAATTTATAAGGAAGAAAATATCGTTATGGGATTTATTTTAAACAATACTTTGAGAGGCCTATTAGTAATTTTTATATTTCCTAAGAAGAGAATAGAACTTTTCGTTTTTCATTATTATTTTCTTTAAAAGTATTTATATATATTTAATTAATATATATATATATATATTATATATATATATATTATATATATATATATTTAATATAATATTAATATATATATATTAATATATAATATATATATATATATATATATATTATAATATATATAATATATATATATATATTATATATAAATATATATATATATATATATATATATTAATATATGTATATATATATATATTATAATATATATATATTATATATCACTGTTATTATTTATATATTATCATATAAAATTTGAAGCATTGCCTAAAATTATCACATATTGCACTATTATATTATACCATTATTTTTTTTATATACGTAAGTCCCTAAATACAGGGCTTATTTATTATTATTATATAATAAAAATTATATATATATATATATATTATATTTTTTGTATGAGTTTGATACAATATTTCTAATTTGTAAGTACGTAATACAGCCAGAAAACCGAGTACAGAATAAGATTCATAGTGCTATAGATAAATTAATCACTTATGTTTAAATATATATATATACTTCAGTTATTGGTATTAATATTATAAATAATATCGTACACTCACTAAAACTAATTTAATTGTTAGCCGTCTCATGATTTAAAACTAACTATTTATTTATATATAGATTTTATATATATAATAATAAAACTTATAATATTAATACATCAATTTGATATAACTTATGATTAGTATTATATCAATATGATGACTGAAAACAGTAAACGTTTCCTTTCCTACAATGAGCTCAATAATTTATTACTTCATACACCTATTAACATTCACCAACTTTTGGCTTAACTTCAACCTATTAAAAATAAAGTTGAAGTTTATAGGTTCAGTGAAACACTTTCAATTTCTACTCTCTAGAAAAATAAAAACAAGTATAATAATATAAAATAAATACTGATATAAAATACAATATTGGAGAAAGGTTGATTCAATTTAAGTAGTAAATAAATTAATACTTTTGAGATGAGTAATGGAAATATTACTACATAATACCAAAAAATACCTTAATTAAAATTTTTATTTATTAATTTTATATATGTAATTAAATATTATAATTCAAAATAATGAATGATATAGCTTAATTATGATTCTAGGAGATATTCTAAATATATATTATATAACACTTTTGAGATTAATATGTCAAGCGAAAGAGAGGGTAAGAGTCCCTGAAGATATAAGTGGTCTGTGTGTCCAATATATATAATTATCTATAAAAATATGATGTGATAGGTGAAGAGCAAAACTTAGGATAGCCAAAGGGCGAAGAATATTTTTCTTATTTGTTTAAATATTCAATTTAAAAATATATAATTCTAAAAAAATAGCAACTCATTCTTTCTGTACCTATGAATAAAACTATTAGCATTAAAATATATAATATTTTATATCATATTAGTTAATGAAGATCTATATAATCCTGATTCATCCCAGAAAGAGATGTTTGCGAGAGATAACACTTAAAACGCACAACTAACTATTTTTTTGTGTGATAGCTAAACTTAGGCTAGTAATTTAATGTTTCTAAAATATGTTAAAAATATCTTAGAAGCAAATTCGCAGACTAATGTAATATTGCAGAAACCATAATGAAGCTAGGAATAAAATATAGATTGAAATAGACTTGGATTATTATATTTAATGGTTTCAGATAATGCTCCTTATATTTATGTATGTGTCTCTGTTTCATTTCCAAGAAGTATTTATTAATATTATTGGAAATATAGATCATTTATCCATGATAGGTACTTATTTATTATCAGTATGTAATTTAGAATGGGCTCCATAATAAATACATTATGATAAAGTCAGTTTAATAGAGTATTTGAAGTTAGAAGTAGGATAGTCTTCAATTTCTTCATATGTATAGTATTAAAATTTGTTGAGCAAAGTACTAAAATATATCGAATAAAAAATAGAGTTGAAAATTATTTGTTATAAGAATATATTATATTTTAATCTGAAGACTTTAGATTACATTTCCATTCTATATATAAGTATATTTGTTTTAATTTACAAAATCATAAATAATAGTTACTTATTTATGTTATTACAAGAGAATTAATGTTATTAAATATTATTTATTAATATAAAAAATATTTATATATTTATAAATAGGAATTATTGATAATCAGAAAATATTGAAATTATATAAAGATAAAAATTAGAACTTTAAGATAATATATGTATATAACTGTTTAATTTTTAATGTCGATTCATAGTTTATTAATATATTATATATATAATATCTTATTTATTAATATTATAATCATATATATATTTATATTAATAATATTATAATATATATATAATTAATATATATATATTAATAATATATATATTAAATATATAATTATAATATATATATAATATATAATATATTTATATATATATATATATATAAAATTATAATATATAATATATTATATATACATGTAATAATAAACTTATTCCACTTATTAAGTGCTTTTATACTACCCTATCTCAGAGGTGGAAGTAACAGGGGACTTACAGTGAAAATTACAAACTTTAAAGGCTGTACTACTCCTAATATAAAGTTACTGTTTTGCACCTAACCATATATACATAAATGTAATCACAGCCAAGTTTAATTCTTTAGCACCCAGTAGATAAAACTTAGACTGCTTTGCATGAGGATTGAAATTCAGCATTTCTACTCATATTGCATTAAGTGTCGGTGATGATATCAACCTACCTACTCATAATATTAATATATATAATATTTATATTAAATATATATATATAATATTAATTAATACATATATATATATATATATATATATATATTAATATATATATAATATTTGGTGTGTGTGTGCGTGTGGGTGTAAATGTATGTGTATGTGTATTATGTATGTGTGTGTGTTGTGTGTTATGTGTTGATATAGTGTACGTGAACATATTATTGTAATTTGACAATCCTCACTATAAGAGATTACTTATATTTGAATTTCAGTTATATTAATACGATTTATTTGTGAGCAAATATAGTCAACACTACATTTACATACATTAGAAAGGATTTACGGCATGCTATGGTGTGGAAAAGACTTATCTCTTAAATAATATATGAGTGAAAGGAAACTTATTTTTAAAGAAGAAGTGATGTGTTGGTTGTTGCACGAGAAGGGGTAAGAGGAGAAGCACATATATTTTGTAAATGTATGTTGAAGTGTTGGTTTTGTGTATCTTTTTTGTGAGGAATATAGTGTATGTATATATGTATAATTGTGTCAATTTTTTGTGTCGGTGTAACGCGAGGCGAGGAATGTTATGTGGCGAGCAGTGTGTGTGGAGGAAACATCGAGGATGCGTTTTTTGTACCTTTCGGGAGTGTTTTCACCTGCACAATAGAGAGAAAGTGGGGAATTTTGGAATAAAAGTAAAAGGGTTTTTTTTCCTGTGAACGAATGGTTCTTGATAAGGAGAGTATAATATTGTAGAGTAATTGGACAGAATGCGCGAGAACTTTAATGGTTGCAATATTAAATGATAAAGAAGAGAATGGTTGGGCGTTGTAGATGGGCGGCATGGGGTTTGGGTGCCAACTCACCTGGGCCAGGTTGTATATTTAAGCCGTCATGATGTGACTGTCGATTGCTCTAGCTCCCATCAGGCTCCGGCTCCGGCTCCGAGGTGGACATTGGCGCTCCGGGCGCGGTCCATGATGCTCTTACGGCCGGGCGTATTTCCGTGGTCTGTGCACGGCATGCTCTATACACTTAATTATAATGAGGTAAATCGACGGGGGGCGGTTAAGGCCCTGGGCTTTCTTTTCGACGTTTTTGTCATGTTCTCCTACTGCCTTTTCTTTTCTGATGCTTGTACAGCACCTTACCCCCAATCTTGGGGCAAAGAGGAAGGTGAAGAAGAAGAAAGAATATATATATATATATATATATATATTATATTACTATAATATTATTTTTAATTCGGAATACTTCACACAAGAGGTACTCGTATTTTTTTACTAGCCTTTTATAAAATATATATTGGTACGTAGCTTTGCTCAGCATCATCTATACGGCTCGTTAGCTGTATACCTGATCTACGATCTCACTTTCAATTTAATGCTTACCAGATACTTATTGACGTCCGATTTCCTCCGTAACTTATATATATATATGTAATACCGACCCCGACTCCGACCCGACTCCTACTTGATATTCAATTATTATACAAAGTAGGAAAAAATAATGTATTATTTATATATTCACGGCATAATGGCACCCATAAACCTTATATATATATATATAGGCAACCGGCATACCGGTCATTCAGGATACTTCACGCATGATACCCTCACTCAGAATTTATATATTTTATATAATATAGAGTAATTTTTAATGTATCAATAACTAAACTCATATTTGGGGAAAGTTCTATATTTGGATCAGTTCATATTTTCTGAAAAATTATTTCTTAAGTTACAAAAAATTTCTAAGTTCAGCAAAAGTTGTTAAGGTATATTTTTTAAGTATAGAAGAATTACCTTTTAGTGCAACTTCATGTGAATTTAATAGCCAAAAGCTTGCACCACCTTAAAGATATTTGTTCTGAAAAAACTTAACTTTTCTAAACTTAGAATTTTTTTTGACACTATAGTAAATTTATTTTCAGAAAATATGAACCGATTCAAATATAGATTAGAACAATACTCATTATATATAATAATTAAATAATAACTAAATTACACTACTTATATACTTAACTTATATATATATATATCATTTATATATAATATATAACTTAACTCCGTTTATATTTATATAATATATAAAACTATTATATATATATAAACTAACTTACATATATATATAACTGTAACTATTCAATTATTAAATATTATGTATTATTATGTTATATTATTATTATTATTATTATTATATTTAATATTAATATATATATTATATATATATTATATTATTATTATTTATTATATATTTATTAATTATTATTTAATTTATTTAAATTTAATATATAATTTAATTAATTATTATTATATATTTATATTATTATATTATTATTAATACTTTCTTAAACTAATATAGAACTACTTGTATAATTATTATATATATTATTCAAGATTATTAATTATTAATAATTGATATGACAATAAATTATAATAATATAATTAATAATATAATGTATATAATAATAATAATAATTAATAATAATATAATAATAATTAATTAATAATTATAATATATATAAATAATAATATAATTATTAAACAATAATAATTAATATAAATCAAATTAATATATATATATGCATTGAGTATATAAATTGAAGAAGAATATGAATACAAGATTTAAAAATATATGTTTTATGTTTTGCGTCAATTAATAGAAGGGCTTTTTTTGTCCTAATGTAGTTGTATGAATGTCGAATCAAAATTATTAGGGTAATGGCCAATTAAATTTGCTGTGGCTGAGTAGCTTTAATTGATTTATGAGTTAGTTTGGGGTTAGAATTTCACTGGTGTGGATAAATATTTCTATTAGAGTTATGTAAGGATATTTTATTATGAGTCGGATACTATAGTTATGATATTAAAATATGGGTTTACTCTTTGGCTTGCTTCTTGGGCGTTGTCCCATGTAGGGTGGTGGGCATTAAGAAAAGTCATCACCCATTATGAGGTTTGGGAGCGTTGTGATGTTGAGGATTAGATTTTATTGAGTGTGGTAATTTCTAGGTGAGACAGTGAGAGGTAAGGTAGTGAGTGTTGATAACATAAATTTTTCCATACTCTTTAATAATAATGGTATTATGTATAGCTCAACTGAAGCAGAACAGTTTGTGAAAGTTTTGGATTTTGAGGTATTTTCATTTAGTGGATGATGTTGTTTTGTAGTTAGGTGGGGTTTTTAGGGTATGAATGGTAGTTAGAGTATGTTGAAAAATATTGAGAGAAAATGATACTAGTAATGGTTGATATGATAAATATATAATTTATGGGTACTTGAGATTTATCATAATATATTAGAGATGTCTATAATACATTATAAACTATATTAAAAATTTTAAATGCGCTATTACCTATTGGGCTCGTTCTCTTGTTATGTGTAAGGTGTGCTTTACTTTGAGAATTAGTTGATATTATGATGTATGTATTTATGTTATTTGTTTTAAGGGAAGATTTCTATTTCTTTTAGGTTTTTATTATTCTTCTTTACAATCTTAGGTTTTATCAATTTGTATAATATATTTTTAACTAGTTCTTATATTCATTTGTTTTGTTTGTTTTTTATTGATTATCATTGTTTTTTCTTTAGTGGGTTGTAAGTGCTAATTAATACTTTACGGATATCCAGTTTGTGTTTTGGGGTGAAAGGATAATTACGTAGAATAAGGTTAAGCATGATATTGTTATTATGTGGATCCCTTGTCTACACATAATTCATATTGCATATCTGAGGAATTTAGGTATGTGTATTAATAATATATATTTTTCAAAAATTAAATTTATACTATTGTTAATTGTAATTACTTATAACTCCATAATATATAAATCACTAAATAATACCTACCATAAGCTGTGTGTCACATACTAAAAGTTACTCATATGTTCAATAAATCCAACTTACCTCTCCTAACTCAACACAAAAACCTTTTTTTTGAGTTAATAATTATAATAGTTAGCATAATTAAAATTTCTTACTTTCGTTTTTATGTTGAGAAGCAGATTATCAAAATGAGAAAATTTATAATAAAAATAATTTAAGTAGATTATTTGTAAAAAATTAATTATTATATTTGTTTCATACGTTTACTAACATATTCCTATATTTTACACTCCCTGAGCCTAATGTGGTCACTTCCTTTTGATCATTCTACAATATTGATGTCTACCTTTTTTTTTTTTTTTTTATGTTCAAAATACTTTATAATTTTTTTATAGTAGTATTTATGCAATCCAGTCCAGTACTCCTAACTGAATCCATATCTATTATTAACTGATTTAGAAGTTGTGACTATTTTATTTTTGAACAGTATCTTTATTAGTCTTATACAAACATAATTGCTTACCCATATAATTAGATCTTTATACACACATACCTATTTACTTGATTATGTAATAGTGATTCACATAATATCTGACTTCAATTACTTTGACCTGATATCATTCCTTAAAAATCTTATCTTTTTCACAGTTTTTTTTGGAGCACAAACACTGTATATACTAATACTATTTAAAATTTACAGAAATTATTTTAGTTACTGATTAATTGCTCTTGATCTTAATACCAATATGTTTCTTGAATTTTCAATGTGTTAAATCTATTCAGTTATTATCAGTGGATCTTTTGTCTGTTATCAAGATCTTATATAACTTCGAGAGTTACTCTCTAGGTATTGAGCCCCAAACATTTTTCAAATAAAATAGTATGTGCATACAAAAGACGGATTTCTAATCTCTTCAATCCAAGACCTTTCTCTAATTAATTCTTATATTCCACATGTATAATGGTAATATATTATATTCATTTCAAACTGTTTTTTAGAAACTGAGTATTCTCTCACTATACTCGATGTGAGGATGCGGTGCGTTCGATACATCTAGTCAGGTGCAGGTGCATTTGGGTGCGTTAAATTTGTGCAGTAAATATCATATGTCCTTCACCAGTCTCAACCGGGGGTAAAAAAGTGCGTTGCTACTCTGAATCCCATATTTCACTCAATATATTTATCCTCATTTAGCTTTAAATTGTAAAAACGTTCGAGAGAGAAAATTCTCTATCTATAATTTACTATATATACCACAATTTGTAATTATAACTTAAATATTTAAATTCTCTATTATGAATTTCTTTTCTAAAACTCTCCGTGAAATTCTTAGTCTTTCATATTATCAAATCTATCTTACCTCAGGAGAGAGTTCAATTTACATACATTTTAAAGGAGTAATATCGCTAAGTGTGTCTCTCATCCCCAGGAACTAGTCTAACGAATTTTCAAATACTCCCGCAACTAATCTCGTCTCTATAGGTGTATGTTCATACTCACTTTAATTTTCAGTTGAATTCAAGCTTATTCCTGCTTCTAACAATGGCTAAGCTTTTATATATTGTATCTGACCTCTTAATGGTCATTTTCATGATAATGCCTTCTTAGACAGTGGAACCACAATACTTTGCTTCTTGCTCAGTTCCTATTTAAATCTACAACTTAAAGTATTTATGAAAAGATATTTTAGATGAAACTGTGTGTAATATTTCTTATGAAAGTCCAGAGACTAGAGAGGAGAAATAAAGACACAAGTTGAGACTTTTATGCCACATTGTTAGAGAGAGAATTCTAGTCGAAGTGTCCAACATCATTGATGGCATAAAAACCTGAAATAGATTGGGAAGAGGAGAATACGAAACGAGCGTCTATAGTCTATTTTAGCTAGAAGTGTCGTCATATTAAAAATACTTCATGTCTCCTTCTTCATTACCTTTTACTCTCAAAGTCCTTATGCGAATGCCATGAATTTGAAATAACACAAGAGACAAGTTTGAGCAGCTTAGTGACATGCACTATATGATCTATATGATTTCGTTCTCAATTTTAATATATTGATATATCTGAACATGAATTCTATCTTCTCCATATGATTCTATGTCCTTTTTGCCTTCTCACATATAAATTAATCGTTCTTATTTATTTATCTTTCAATTGTACTGATTATTTAATCTCGATTTTGATAAATCCGTAATAATTACGATATATTATTAATTATTAATCTGAGATATCACTTAATTATCATCTATCCCATATATTATTGTTTCAGATCAAGGTCTTTATTTAAAAAACTCTGGCGTGATTTCATATCTTTAAAAAAGAGCTGTTGAAAGTTATTGAGTTCTTTGCAACTCTTTGAGTCATCACTAAAGAATGTTTCTTTCAGTCAAAATACTGTGTATTTTTGAGGCCTGATATTCCTACATAATGGAAATCCCATGATATCCTTTACATCATTATGAGATCAACTCACCATTTATTTTTGTGTAATTTTTAAATTTATTAAATTATCATATAACAATAATATATGTTGCAAACGCACTAATCGACAATATCCACTCAAAAAATTCTAATAATTTAAAATATACCTTAACCTATATACTCAGCGCAATCTTTCATACAATAAATTTATATACCTAATATACCTCAACATCATAACTATATATATATAACTTAACACTAACACTAACTCTTACCATAACCTATATCACCTTACCTATACCTATAATATTAAACTAAACCTAATACTATATATACTCTAACCTATATAATATCATAACCTAACCTAAGCCTATAACCTATAATAACTTAAACCTAACGTATCCATTGCGCGGGCTGATACATGAGATTTTTTGTTGATCTGATGTCGATCCACATTTACCTCTTAGACTTATTAAGGCTAGATTCTTCCTTCGAAACATATTTCTGATAAATATACAAACAAAACGTATTAGTTGAGGTAATATAATAATTAACTTATGAGATGACAGAATGTTAGGCCTAGAGTATGAGAGAAAAAGGAAACTCAATAATTTATCCCTTCCCTTCTTCTTGTGAATAAACAAACTTCTTGTTTATTCTACCATTTCACACTCTCTCCACTTTTCACCTCCAACACACGAGATTGCTCTTGAGTGGTGTCTTCTATCTTCTATAACGTCATTTTTTAGTCATTTCTCACCTACTCTAACACCCCCGTATAAAATTTGCTCCTCCTATCTTTTGGAAACAAGCATTTTGATGACTTTCGTACACGCTTATTAATATTTTGCTTATCTTCTCGTTCATAATCCATACAAGAAGCTTTTTCAAAGATTACAATTGGGTTTCACTATCTATAGACACGATTAACATCTATGCAAAGTTAAAATCCATATAACAATCTAATCCCAAGTTCCTCCTAATTTGACAATATAATCTCAGCGAAGGGAGTCACTCAAGACGTTTAGTCTCTCTTGTACAATTTCAAACTAAGGAATTAATTGGCAGCAGCCACTCCTATCATTTTCAAAACTTTCCCCCTACTACTACTCTGAGTCATTACATCCCGCATGTTCTACATTTTTATCATCCCAGCATATGAGTCCAAAAATTATTAACTCGGATACAATGTTTCCCAATGTCGTTTTCACCAGTCCGAGAGAGCTGATTTGACAAACGCAGACTCTACCTCACCCATACCATAAACCTTACCCTTATCTACTTTAACTTTCAAATCCCTGCTTTTTACACACACTACCCAAACCCGTCTAGCCAATCCTCTCATCAGTTTCTTTCAGATTTACCACAGCAAAACCAAATGTATGAACTACATTAAGCAGGGCACCCTCCATCGCTTTTCCCATTCTCCATCAGGTCCTAAACACCTTCCCTGCCACGACAAAAAATACTACCTCAACATAAACCATATCAAAACCAAAACTTATAAAATTGTCCAACGAGAGCACAACTATAACATATCCTTGACCTCACTCCACATTAATATTTAAGAATCACTTTCAAACCACCACAGCGAAGCAAACATCTGGTTAAATTCCATACATAAAGAGCACCAGGATCTTCATCTCTCATTTTATATAAAGATAAGCATGTTGTTTTTTATAGATGGAGTAGTGATAATGCTACGTTTATATTAAATACCCATAGATGTGAACTATAGGCATCCACCGGAACATATACTGCACTCAAATTTTCTCTTCAAAGATCTGCATATTTCTACTCACTATAATACTTTTGTGTACCAATTATGGATCTAACTATTTACGTGAATAAAGTTTGCATGATCTGATTTGATTATTTAATCCGCTTATTTTAGATTTATATTAGCTGTGTGAGAAAAATTTGGTTTAAGCTTATCTATAAGAGGTTTGAAGGTGTAGAAAAACTTAAACAAGTGAATCTAGCTTGAGTGCTTATATTTGTTCTATGAGTTCTCTTGGGATTTTCTATATATAGATTGGGACAATTGTATGTGGATTAGCATGCTATATAAACCTTGTATGGCTTGTAACTTGCACTTACTAAAAAGTATAAACTCTTTTTCAATAGAAGCATTGTAATTATTCCAACTAATAAACAGCTTAAAGGTAGGACTTTCATTCTTGATTGGAGAAAGATTTTTGTCATTAAATGTTTATTCTAAATCTAACTAAAATATTCTTACATTTGCAAGCTTCATGGAAAATCTCGAAAGCTCTATTACTATGTAGTTATGTAGTGAGCTTGGTGAATGGAAATTGGTTATTTCTCTTCTAATTTGTGACTTACCTCTGTATAAGTATAAGATATCTGTAAACGTTGTAGTAAGATGAAAAAAAAGTCAATTTAATGTAATCGCCATTTGGCAGCCATATGGTAATCTTTGAAGTGTAGAGGCACATTACCCTGTTTTTGAATGTGTACAAATTAAGTTGTGAGTTGTTGAGACCTTTATATCGTATCGGCGAGGAGTTCTGTCATTGTGTCTGCAGTATGAAGAGTTATGTCTGTGCCTTAATTGATAGGTTAATGTTAGATCTTTTGATGGAGTTTCATTATATTTATAAAAGACTTAAATTATGTGTTAATTACTTTTCTTTAATGCACATGTGGGTATAATGAGGGTTATAATGATTGGCTTATACGCAGTGCCCTTGTATAATTATTATGATGGCTCTCTCTCTCGCTTACCTACGAATAAATCATCGTTGCTAAAGGATCAAGTCTGGAGAGTCTAAAGCAGTGACAGAATTTCAAGATCCTTTAGCCAGAGTGGATGTTATAATACATGAAAAGGACGAAGGTTCATAAATGAAGTCTCTCTCCACCTTATCTTAATAAACTCTCTTTTAGTCTGCTAATATAATTAGAGTGAGTCTTCCTAACATACTATGATTAATTCAGTTGATATAGAGATAATTATTAATGATCCAATTATAAACTTATTAGTATGACAGATCTAGAAATCTCAATCGTTAATAATTACTATATACACGCACCCATAGTAATATGGCTACTCAGGATGCTATATGAGTGCTTTATAGGATTAGAAATACTCTCAGCACAAGAAACGCCTGTATACTGTAATGGTCAATCTCAATTTGATGAGTCTGTGGATGATGCACATCAGAACCAATGGAGATATGACATTAGACTTTATCATAAGAGCATACTTTAACATCTACCTACACTCAATTAAATAAATGAAATTATTAATATAAAAATTTAATAAATAAATCTTTAAGTTATATAATGAATATAATATTATATATTCTCATATATAAATTTAAGACGTAAGAGTAGAATTATGGGATAAATCTACAATTATAATAGATGATGAAAACTATAGATGTCAAATATTTTAACCTCACATTCAAAACAATGAACAGATCTCAATTAATATGACTCAGGATCATTAATAACTGCTATGGATTATTTTATCTAGATCTTACAAACAATCACACAATAACCTGAATAATTAATGATAAATGATCATATTTGTTGGATTATGCCCGACTTAGTTAATGGTAAATCCATTAAGCTTATCAAAGCAATTACTCCCAATACTCATTTAAAGAAATTACAAGTCCCATTATTTAAATTTTCCTACGTTGAAGAAGGCGTGATTTAAGATATTAAATAAGTTCTAACTTCTGCCAAGAGGATATAGAAAGGTTGGTTGTGACGAATGTTTGTAGCAGATTTACGGTTAGCAACCTACAGATCTGAAATTTACTTATAATGGTCTATTGAATGGACTGTTCTTTATCTAATAGGATAATAATAAATAGGGATGAAAATATATATAAAAATCACAATACACCTTTAAAATTTATTACACAAATACAAATTTCTCCTACATCCTATTATTATTATCACTTAAATTTAATATCAACAAATAAAAAAATTATTTAATATATAAGTGAATTCCAAATACCTTAATCATTACTTCTATAGAATTCCCACTATCCTATATATCCACCTAACATTTCTCGAGTTTTACACCATATACTCCATATGACTCACCAAACACAATCACGGTTATTTAGTAACCCTATACCATAACAACACTACATTATCATCCTTTAAGTATATTATTAGACTTAAAAACACTCCTCTTAAAAATTAGAGAATTATAATCCAAAAACACTTAGAAATAATATCTGAAAGCCTAGGAGTACAATTATATTATTTGTAAATATGTGCGAGTAATGACCTTTATGAAGTGACGATGTAAAGGTGTATAATTAAGAGTTTGAGATTCTCCTGTGAATTGTATGTTTGTCCAGACCTTATTTAAATCCTATAATCCGGCTTTATAATTATCGTCTATAAGTCTTTGATATCTTCCCGACTGAGATAACTTCGCCTTTACTTCACAATCTTTTTCATCTTTCCATACTTAATTTTTCTTGAAAATTCGGTTAGTGAATGTGCACTATAGTTAATTTTCTCATTCAAATTTATGATGTACCAACATTAATATTTCTACTTTAAATTTTCATTCTTTTTATTATTTACTCATATTTTTATTCCTAATTTTCTTTCAATAAAATTATGTGTACATAATTGTACAATTTATTGTTTATTAGTTTAAATGATTTATTTTAAATAATATTAATTAATCTTAAAACATCTAGAAAAATTTATAAATTTATTATATTCAATATATTTTTCCTTTAGTTTTTACATTTTTACTACTCTACTCTTTCTTCACTTCGTATTCTTCTTCTTCAACCAAAATTTAATTTTATTATTTTCCCTTATTTTAACTTTTATTTCTAGAACAGCAGGGTTCTTCACTCATGTCCAGATCTTTTCAACTTGAATCTATTTCTTTGAGGATTTGTTAATTTGCTTGATATATGTCTAATGCGATTTGAATTCCCATTCGATAATTTATTTCTCATATGATTTAACTTTTAAGATGTTTTTACTTCATTCACACTATTTATTAATCAAATCAAAATTACGTCACAAATCCGTTATAATTATTTTTAAAAGAAAAAAGATACAAATGGAGCCAAAAAAACTCAGAAAGCAGCCACAGGAAAATAAATAATTTCTGCCTTAAAAAAAATGAAGTCCCAGCGAAAGGTTCCAAATAATTCCGCACATTGAAATATGTTATAGATTTTCCAAATAAACTCATGAAAAAAAAACTGAAAGGAGACAAAAAAAAACAATCCTAATAAATAATAAATGAATGAAATTATATAAAGAGTTAAAATATTATAAATTAAACAATCAATTAATTAAGTTGAATATATAAATATCATTGATAAATATTTAGCAATTTAACATATATCACAAATCATGTCAAAATATATAAAATTATATTAAAATTTATATATAACATTTAAACAATATACAAATTAATCTTACTTAAAAATAATCTATAAATCTTTAAATAGTAATTATTAATATAAAAGTATCAAAATAGAGAAATCAAAAAAGCTATTCAAAATATATTAATCAAATCGGGAGTATCCTAAACAATTAAGGTCCTCTTACCCCCTGGCCAAATAATATTGTTCCAGTTCTTAAATATTTTGTAATCTTATAATTTCTATTTAATCATATACGGTTACCACAAGACAGCAGACCTTCACACCAAAAGATGAACTCTTACACAAACAGGAAAAAGCGAACGACACGCTCACTCACCACCACTTTTCCTTTTAACTATGGGAAATATAGCCCTTCAATAACAATACTGAGCATATAAGATTATTTCAAAATAACAAAACATAACTTTAAGTTTACTTAATAGTAAATATTGAGAATAATAATAGAAAAGAATAAACAAAAGTAAAATTAAGAATAATAAAGAAATATTAAAAATAACAGCAATATTAGAATAAGTAATAAAAGTATTGATATAACAATTTAAAATATAAAAATATAAAAGTAATAAGAGTCACTAGTATAACTTTATTTATATCACACTCATATATATATAAGAAAAATCTAAGAGATAACTCCAAAAATTACATTAACATCAACAAAATAAACCCTTGAGGAAATATAAAGTCCAGAATCTCAAGTCATCATCAATATCCATATATATCGAATATTAATTTATTATATTATTAATATCAATAAATATAAATTTAATTAAAGTTAATTTCATTTACCAGATCTCATTTCAAAATAATTAAATTAAATAAAAAATAAAATAATAATCAAAAAGTTGAAAACAGGCTTATTTTAACGATGACGATTAACTGAAAAACATTTTAAATAAATATAATTACTTTTAAATTTATACTTTTTCCATTAAAAAATGAACTAATTTATTAATATAACTCGACAAAAAATACTAATACACTATTCCCCCCCCATCACTTCACAACCAAAAACACTGTCATGCACTCTGGAATCCTGTTTGGTGACGTTCATTCAATTTTCAGGTCCATCATATAATCTACATCATCAATCAGTCCTTCTTTGTTAAACCCTACAAAAAAAAAGGCAAACAATTATGAAACAATAATAAAAAAAAACTAAATAACTGAACCACCACAATGTGAATTCAATATATAGTTTTTTTCTAACAATATCTTTCACAATATTCACAATAATTAATGGATTCACTTTTTTATAAATCTCATCACCGTCCATTAATTCTTAATCACGTTTTTTATAACTCACACTAATTAAAAAAGGTAAACTATATTAATTAGCCTATTCCACTCAAATATACGGAATGTAGCCTCACCTTCTAAATTATGGACGAAGCAGGAGCACAAAAATAACTTTGGAATTTCTCTTTGGTAATTAGTTAACATTATAACTATATATATAGGTCCTTATAATTAAAATTAATCTTAAAAAGTGAGGATACAGATATCCTCTACCCTGGTACAATGCAGTAAAGCTTCCCTGGCCAGTTCCGCTGAACCTTATTGATATATTAGGTATAAATATCCCCCTCCCCCCACGTGAAACTTTTCTAAGACCTTTAATAGCTTTAACAATAATTATTTACATTAACTAGCACAAAGGATAAATATTGCTCCATCAATAACCTACAAGGGATAAATAATAAATATTAGTAATGGATGCAAAGCAAAGCAAAAAGAAAAAAGAAAACGTAATCCACTTATCATGCACCGCAAAAACAAGTAAGACATAAAGCTGACAGAAGACCAGTCTCACAAGCAGCCAAAATAAGATGAATGCAAAAACAGGCAAACTGAAAAAGGAAAAACATTTAACAAAAAATAATCATTCATTAATTTCGTAATAATCATATGAAAATGTAAAGGCCTTTCAAACTTGCAAGTTATTGATATTAAATGGAAAAGATAAAGGTTCACATTGGACGAAATTGGTTATTATATGTACTAAATTTGAAATACAGCTATGAAAAACTTATTGATTAACTATATCTAAATCATTAAATGAAAATTCTTATTGTACAGCTTCCTTGAGCTTCGGGTACTTAGGAAAATGCATATGAATCTAATTATATATATACCCTCATATGCTAGAGTGAGTAATTAATTACACAAAGAATGAGCCTACTCTTACCCCCATATACACTCTGAGCTTTTCCATATAATCTAAGGCTTCTCATCAAATAATTAGATAAAATTAATTGGCTTCTATATGGCTCCATTTATTTTAATATTAGTTTAGTACCTCCGCACTCCTAACTCTTTATAATTATAATTGAAATTCATAGTTGCATAATGCATATTTTCCCATCTATTGGCTTGATATCATAAATTAATTGATTATGTTATAAAATTTTATCATATTTAAAAGAAATTTAAAAGTTTTTAATATATCTTATATATATTATATTATTTTTGAGCTGACATATATACTATATATAAATTCAAAAATTTTTAATAAGTATTATTGTAAGAAGATTATTATTATTATATATAATAAAATAAACTGTTAGGTAGATATAATTTACTATAGATATATATATATATAATATAAATTACACAAGTAATTATCCTTGGTTCTTCTACTAATTATAATTATATTATATAATAATATATATATTAATAATTCCTCCACCTCACCCCTTTATGGGCTATTTAATATAACATAGTATATAATTTTTTATTCACAAACCTGTTTGTTTCTTACAAAAACAAACCTGATTCAACAGATCCTCCATTACGATGTCCTTATATATTTATTATGAATTATTATTATATTTAAAATTATCTTACGAAAATATAACCTTCACACTACATCAATCATTGAGTGAGAGGACAAAGCTACAGTGTGCTGTTGTGTAGTAGGCAGTCGAATGTGCTGTATTAGTGGATGCTAGACAACAATATACACTCACTCTATTTGTGCAATTTGCATTGATAGATTTATTAAGAGATGTCCTCGATATTTTGCCTATTCATTCTCAATAAAACTGTGACAAACTCTAAAACTCTTTAGATAGATTTTCCTTTTACTGTTCGTATGTTTTAATGCGATTAAAAGAGAGTAACTATCTAATTGTAGGGCCTTATATAATTCAGCATTAAATCTATTATCTGTAGCATGTTTTCGCCTGAGATATACGCTTATTGTTGTGTTTTGTAAGTTTTGGGAATGGTTCTTTGTTATGCACGTTGATTTGTTAGTTTTTTATTATATTGCAATCTGTTCCATTCCATGTTTAGGCATATCCTATTAGTCTTATCAAGGAGAGGGCTCTTCAAACTTTCGCTTCTATTAAACTGTACACAGACACTACCACAAGAAAGAATTCACTGAGATCATCTATCTGCCACAGTAGATAACACCAATTGATCTCCCTCTTCATTTCATTATATAATAGATAGTGTTTATTCAGATATTTAAATGTCATTCTTATTGTCTTATCATAAGAGGTGGCAATTATTTCACCTCTGATCATTATTTGGTTAAACTATCAGAGGCAAATTCTTGCTTATTTGCTGAGGGGAATGGTAGTTATATGAGAGTGTCTGTTTGGCACTCAGGTTCCATGTTAGGTTGTGTCGGTCCTCGATAATACAATTATTTTTTGACTTTTTAGTGAACATTTACTTTCTTTTTTAGAACAACGCGGAGAGTCTTGTTAATTATCGTTCTATTATATGTTGGGTAAAATATCTTTTTTATTTTCCTATACATGTAACTCTCATTGACAGTTGGGGAGAGAAACTTGAGGTGTACCTCACTTTTCAGCTTGAGCTTTAAAATTTTCAATTATTTTGGGACATACTACTTTTGCTATTTGCCGTGGCCCTTGTTTATACAATTTGCTGGATAAGAGTAATTTGACATAATGTTATGTGAACTTTTCCATTCCCTCCATCTAGTCAAGATAATGCTCAATTTCCACACTAAAACGTTAACAGAATCAATCGGATGTGAGAATGACTATTTATTACAATATCTGAGTTCTATTTCATGTAACTGACGATACTACATGAAAAAATCAATCTAGTTTCTTCTTGGTCACCTCATTTCCGACAGTTCGAACACATGAGGTCGAGGGATAGATCTTATCTGGTATCCGATTTGTCGTGTTATATCACTCTATAATCATGCCTTAATGTTAACTTGTTTTTTTTAATTCGTTACAGATCGAGTTGAGTGCGTTATGTTCTATAATCTATTCTATTAATTTTCCTTTAATCTCTGATTTCATAGTATTATCTTTGAAACATTAATTAATAAGGGTTGTAGGATATTTGAGCTTAAAATGTTGAAAGATTTGTTATTTAGCTGCTATAATGTTTATTGTTGGATTTTTAGGAAATATCATCTTATCTTGGTCCATGTATCTAATATTGTTAATGCTGCAAACATTATAATTTCCTCTCCTTATTTTGTGATTTATTCTCTATTTAAAACTCTAAGACATCCTATTAATTATTTATTAATTATATTTAACAACTTTTCTCTATTTTTTTTGCTTCCGCCAATTTTTTAATTATTATTATTATTATTATTATTATTATTATTATTATTATTATCATTATATTATTATTATATTATTATTATATTATTATATTAGATAAGCAATATTATAATTATTAGTAAATTATTATCTCATTATTCACTACTTTATCAGTATTGGCAAATTATTCTTATTACCGTACAAAAAAATGTTACTACAAATTGTTAGTATTAATAATTATTATGATTATTATTATTATTGGTGTTATTGTTTTGTAGATGGTAGGTTAAGACATACGTGTTATTGTTCAAACCATTATTATTATTATTATTATTATTATTATTATTATTATTATTATTATTATTATTATTATTATTATTATTATTATTATTATTATTATTATTATTATTATTATTATTATTACTGTATTATTATTATTATTATTATTTATTATTATTATTACTATTTATTCCTTTATCTATTATTTATTTATATTATTATTATTATTATTATTTATTATTATTATTATTATTATTATTATTAATTATTATTATTATCTTTTGTTTTCTTTTTTGTTTGCTATGAACAGCATGTTTTTTTGGGCTTTCCTGCTGGCTAGTATGTTGATGCTCACTTACTATTGTGATGTTACTAAATTATTGTGTACGGGTGCATGGTTTTTGAAAGATATTATTGGTGCTGTTGTATCTGTTACGATATTGTAACGGTTATTGTTTTAGGAATTGATGTTCTAATTGTTGACTTGGGGATTGATATTCTTATTGTTGACTTTTTTTTGTCGACATTCCAAATTGACCCTAATTGATCCTTCAATTTTCTAATTAAGCACTCGCTTCTTTGGTACTTCATAATAGGGTTGGCCGAGCTCCAGAATATGTGCATCGCACCGCACCGCACTGCTCAGCTCCACACCAGGAGGCCATGCACCAGCACCGCACCGCACCGCACCAGGAGCATCGGCCAATACTTACTCTTTCATACTAATTTTTACCCTTTGGTTTATTTTCTAGCACGTGGTATCATTTGTTGTTGTTATTATTGTTGCGTACGGTATTGTAATTATTGCTTTCTGTTATCTTTAACAATGATAATGTTGTTGCTATAGTTCTTTTTATTTATCGGCATTGCTGTTGTTAATTGTTATGGGGTGTATGTTTGCTTTGGGGTTTTCTTTAGTAACAGGTTTTTCATAGGTTAAACTAGCCTATGATTGGGTTTGGTTTTGTTATTTATTTAGGTACTAAATAGCCATAACTCGTTTCAAAATTGAACAGGTCTATCCTTTTAAAAGCATTTTTTAATCCTTTCTTTCTTTAGTGAGTCTAAAATCAGTATCGCGCTTCTCTTCTAGAACCAGTCTTTTACGAATGTTTTTTGTATTCCTGTATCACTAAGAGAGACTCCGCTTGTTTCTATATATGCTTAAATTATATTCTTTCTCATCTATTGTTGATGAGAGAACAAATCAAAAATTAAATAAAGTTCATTATTGAGATTAGACGAGTAAACAATGTTTAACTATTAGATAAATTTGTTATATCAAAATCTGTTAATCTGAGAGCTTGTTGAGGTTGAAGTGTATCCACATGAGTGACTAGTGAGTATATATTATTTAATTTTTAAACATTACATATATATATATTTATTAGAATTTTTATAATTAATAAAACGTAATAATATATATTATAAATATTACAGTATTTTATTTAAAAATTTCTATAAATTACTTTTATGATGCTTTTATATTAATTAATTTAAAAAAATTAACAGTTAGAATATATATATATATATTATTAAATATATATATATATATATATATATATACCATTATATATTTTATTATGCTAATAATATTATATTAATTATATTTAATATATTATATAATATTAATATATATATATAATTATATAATTATTATATTAATTATATATATATAATTATTTATATGTATATTAATAATTATATATTATATATACTATAGAGGGGGCACCCAAAAATCCAAAGTACCCAAAACTTTTGGGCATTATAACTTTTCTGAGTGTTTCACGTGTATTTCGAATTTTAGAAAAATTTCGGCCGGAATCCGGATTATTATATTTTAATTAATTTATTAATTTAAACATTATTTTCCTGAAAACACTATCTTGAGTACAATATATATATTGCCGAATTTCGATTAATAATACGAAACTGTTCTATCAGTATTGGGCATCACATTTTAAAAACGATTCTTTATTCACTTCAAAGAACTTCATTATTATTAATCTCAAATTTATTTAAATTAAGTATGTAATAAATGAACTATCATTGAATTATTAAGGTCATTTCTCAATGTAAGGTAATATAGGATTGGAGACTTGAAAAGGGAGAAATGTGTTGGCCTAGAGTATCTTATTGCTAATATTTTGGGAATATTATTTAGCATTTAGTTATCAACTTTCTAGTAATTTATAAGGGAATTATTACATTTATTCTTTTTCACTTCAATGATTTTAGAAATTGATTTTTCTGGTATAAATTAAAAATATATTTTTCAATTTGTGTTCAAGGCATGATCAATACCTTTAAATGAGTGTAAAAGTTCCACTGAATTTGTGACGGTATTTTCCTTATTTATTATTCCACTACTTTTCTCATTTCCATTTTCAAGAATTTTTCAATCAAGTGTATAAAATATGCTCAAAATACGATCAATATACGTTCAAGGTATACTTATTTAAGTATCCTTATTTTATTATAATCTCATTTGATGATTTTAGAGAGTTACTTAGGACTAATATCTATATATTTTATTTGTATAAGCATTTAAATCTGAAGTCTGGTTATATAGACAAATCTTACGTTCTACTCATTGTCTGCTCACAACACAAAAAGTAAAGGCTCTAAGTTTATAAAATATTATTAATTTTTTTTTCCTGAATTAAAAATTGTCATTAATAATAATGTTCAATTTCCAAGAACCTTGCACATTTATTTCTACTTCTAAATTTCCATTTTAATTTCATTAGAAAAAATAAAGTAAGTTTTCTGGCTTTTGTTCCTATTTGAGTATTATATCAGAAATTTAAAATTACATATATTAATTATCATTTCTATTTTGTATATTAGATCTTAATTGATTTATTCAACTATTATTCTATTTCTTATACTCTATTATATTATTAAATATTTTATCTCTTCTAACTCATACCTACCTTTCATTCAAGCATACTTCACTTATATTCTCTAGCCTGTCATCCCAGTTTATTGAGATATATAATTTGCACATTTACTTCAAGTAATTGAAAAGATTAAGGTTTACTTTTGGTAGTAGTTAATGTATATATTAATTTTATAATTTTTAGTCATCCATTTATAACAGTTTCTCTGAGTAAACATATAGAGATATAATTGAGTTATTTAGTCATAAACTCTATTTATAGTAATCTTTTGATCAATAGGAAAGAGTGATGAATTCTTTTAGTTATAATGAACAAGTTTATTTATTAAAAATTAGTATTATCTTTTATTTATTATTATCTATTATATTATAAAAAACTTTCTCATAAGTTTTATTTTTTATAAAACATTCAAATTTTTTTCTAGATCATCTATATAAATTTGTAATTATGAAACTTTGAGTAATATTCTATTTATCTTTAGTAATTTGAGTTATATATATTATATTATGACGCTATTGTTAGGGATCTTGTTTTGGCTATTGTTATTTCCCTATTATTTTATTCTAAAATGGCTTGAAATTTTTTAAGCAGATGTTCGAATAATTTTAATGGTGAATGAACAGTTAAATTGCAATTCGAAACCATTCATTATTATTGTTATTATTATTACATTTCTTCTTCTTCTTCTTCTTCTTCTTTTTCTTTTTCTTTTTCTTCTTCTTCTTCTTCTTCTTCTTCTTCTTCTTCTTCTTCTTCTTCTTCTTCTTCTTCTTCTTCTTTTTCTTTTTCTTTTTCTTTTTCTTTTTCTTTTTCTTTTTCTTTTTCTTTTCTTTTTCTTTTTCTTCTTCTCTTTTTTTCTTCTTTTCTCTTTTTCTTCTTCTTCTTCTTTCTACTTCTTCTTCTTTCTTCTTCTCTTTCTTCTTCTTCTACTTCTTTCTTCTTCTTCTTTCTTCTTCTTTCTTCTTCTTCTTCTTTTTCTTCTTCTTCTTCTTTCTTCTCTTCTCTTCCTTCTTTCTTCTTCTCTTCTTTTTCTTCTTCTTCTTATTATTTTATTATTATTATTTATTATTATTATTATTATTATTATTATTATTATTATTATTATTATTATTATTATTATTATTATTATTATTTTTTTTATATTATTATCTATTATTTATTATTGATTATTGTTATATTATTATTATTATTATTTATTATTATTATTTTATTATTATTATTAATTATATAATTATTATTATTCATTATTATCATCACTAATCATCATCATCAACATATCATCATCACTCAATCATCATCATCAATCATCATCATCATCATCAATCAATCATATCCATTATTATTATTATTATTATATTATTATTATTATTATTAAATTATTATATTTTATTATTATTATTATTATTATTATTATTATTATTATTATATAAATAGACATTCTTAAATTAATATATATATTGCCTTGATAAACCTATTTTCAGGTATAAATATTTCATTGCCTAATTTTAATTGACATGAAATTTAGATCCCTTATTGAATATAGGGAATAAAGGGTTGAAGAAAAGTCGAATGTGACTTAAAATTGACAAGTTGAGTGACGTTTGTGAAGGTTGGCAGAAGTCTTTCTCCTATTTTCTTGTCTTTTGATTTTTGTTGTCCCGCTACCCTTGGATAATAATAGTAGGTCGGAGGAAATGTTCTGAGTAAAGTATTTGTAGATGTGCGTGGGAACTGGAGCAAATATACTATCGGACTTATCGTGTATAGCCTCTAATCTACTCATTAGAATGTTATAATAATTAGTGACCTCCTTAGGAATGGAAACGCTAATCATATATATGGAAATTGTTAGTAACTTGTGCTGATTTATATTCTATCAATGATTGCTATTTGCTTGTGACAATGTAATATTTAATATTATTAATTGAAAAGTACTGCAATCCGTATCATGGCCGAGTCCTAAATATTACCTTAAATGGTGTATGTACTCTACTTTATGGTTTAAAATATTTTACTCTGAATGGGCATTTAATTCGCGCAGCGAGATGAATGGCAATGAGACCAGTTGGATTTGTCTGCAGTAGCGCCCGATTCAATATTCATATGAGTGTCTTATGTTGGGGTCCTATAAAGGATAGTATAAGGTTAACGAGGAATACCCTATTTAGGATTACGGTTGATCGCGTTGAGGTCTTTAATGGGATGTAGGCTGGCTCAGTTACGGCTAGATTAGAATCCACTCAAAAATAAGCAGTAACGATAATAACTGTTGTCCTATACTAACAGTTCATTAATTATAGGACGACAGGCCTGAATCGAGCGCCCATCAAAAACTCATATCGCACTTTAATTCAGCTCCATCACTCCGGGAACGAGCGAACTCCCTAACTTTGTTATAGACACTAAGACACCTGTAGATTAAACTATGTAATATGTGAAGCCAAAATTTGTCGCTGGTTGCCACTCGAGCACGACACTAGTTGTTAATGTCTGGCAAAACTAAAGTCATCTCCCCTAATGCTATGTTACGTGCCTACCTTATTATCTAAAAGTGTATATAAAGTCTTATGAAATTAATACAAAGAACGTAACTTTATCTATTCAAAGATCAAAACTACATGTATAGTAACCTGCTTAGAAAATTTATCAAAGTAATATTTTCAAATATAATTATAAATTTAATGTAGATTTAAGTAAACTAAGAGATGAATTAGTACTAACCTTAAAAAAAAATAATAAAAAAAAAAAAAAAAAAAAAAAAAAAAACCTAATGCATTTTTTTTCTTTCAGCTGGATACTTTATTCCTAAGTAATAAAGGTTAGTAAATTATCTCAAATAAAAATTGATTAAAAAATAGGGTTCGCCTCCTACAGTAGGAGAGCTCTATCTATATAATTGATTATGACAGTGATAATATTATTCTGTTTATACTGCGCTGCAGGAGTAAGAGATATTGCAGATATTCGTCACCAGTGCTTTCTATCTTCTTTATCTCTCTAATCGTAACTATCTGAAAGATCTAGCTACATTGATGCTTTACGCGCCTGCGAGCTCGTTTAGCGCGAGTATCGGCAATGGAAACTGTATTTATCTACTAAATAGCGAGAGTACCAATTCATCTAAATTTACCTATATAGTAATCGTCTATACTACTAACTAATATATATATGAAATATTAGAATGGGTTATTAAAATGGATTATTTAATATTATATTGATTGATAATTATAACTTATATAACCTATAATAAATGATATTATTTTATATGTGTTAAAACAATTAAACATAGTATTACCTAAATTGCAGGGTATAAGTTCCTGTGTAAAAAGCCTCGGACATAATTAAAAATTGTAATTCAAATACATCGTCTTCTTGTTAGTAAAATATAATATCAAAGGGTCACCTCACTGAGGTGACTCTGTCAGAAAACGCCTGGGCCACGTGGCCATAGAGGCCAGTTACTGAAATAGAAATAATCGGATAGAGCTGATACACGTTAATGACACTCTTAACTTCTCGTATATCACCAAAATATTGATAGCTATAGATCATATATATTATAAGAGTCATAAAAGTAATAATAATTTGACATAGTAAATTTATTAATCAAATAGTATATATATTCTATCTTAATATTCTTGATATCATTATTGAATATTTATACTAATAAATTATCATTACTTAAATTGTATGTAATGTTATCCTGTTAATAATAAATACATAGTCATTATTTTGGTGAATTAATATATAATAAATTTAATTAATAACATAAGAAATAATAATATAAGAAGCGTTTATTCGCTAATAACTCTCCACCAAAAACTTAGAGTATGAGTACTTTATATTCATTTAGACTTTGCTAGCTATAATATATATATATATCGAAAGTTGGTTTTCTGTGGTGAATCTATAACTATAATTACGGAGCCAATTAAACCAATTAAATATATTAAGATATTAAGATGTTCTTGCAATAACAGTTATAGCATTATTTAAATTTCTATATATAATTGAATTTTTCTTTTTTTTTATTCCCTACCTTTTCCAGATACACTTATTGTCCCCATAAAATCCAAAAGTCAGAAACCTAATAATTTACTGTATTAATAAGTCTCATTTACCTACGGGTTTGATAGGATGGAATTTGCTCGTTCTCAAATAAGTTAACTCACTCAAGAAACAAATTCATTTCCTTTAGAAATTCCTTTACTGAACTAGTTAATAACAGTTAAACAAATAAAATATAATATAAATTTAATACTTAATATAAAAGTAATTGTAGTATAAAATAAGTAAATTATTATTTTCAACCTAATATCAAAATAAATTAGGTGTTGGTGGTATTGTTGCAATGTACTCCTTGAACACGAAATCCGCTTATAACTCCTCAGAATTATAATTGCACTAAATCCGTTATACGGAAATTTGGGACAATATATGTCGATGCAGTAGAGGTATTAAAAATAGAATGATAGTGAGAAGAATTATGTGAATGTCCCTTGACCTATATACGGGCTAAACTTCATCTATATACTCCTACCATCAGGTGCAAGGAGTTATAAGAAGAATCTTCATATAGATTTAAGAGCAAGAAGGTTAGATAATATTAACAATTGAAAGCACAGGCAAAAATAACCTGTATGACATAGTGAATTCTCGGCAGATAGAGCAGTCGTTAATCGTATGCTCTAGCGTGTGTCAATGTCTAACGGTTTCATACAACAATGGTAAAAAATACTAATAAATTTTTAGTGAGAGATACATTTTAAATTAGCGAAAGCTATATACTTTAAACATGTTAATTGCTAGTTTTGTATCTATGCTATACTATATATTAAATAACTATTAATTAATTAACTGTAATTTTAATTAATATAGTTTAAATAATGTTTATTTCTTTTCTTTATATATATTTTGGGTAAAAATTTTTATATTCTGGAGTTTTCATCTCACGCATGTCGTATCGTAGATAGAGAAGCGATCAGAATGTAATAGAGGGGAACCGAGTTCCACACATAGTTTCGTACTACTTGTCCTAATTCATTTGCACGCTTGTATGTGCAGCTAGAGTAAGACTGCACTTAGACATCTTTACAAATTACTTATATACTATGCTAAATTTCACTATAACTCTTAGGGTAAATTGATCTCCTTATTTAAAACGTATAAAATCCAAAAGATAAATCAAAAAAAAAAAAACCTTGTTCATTGGCATACCTTATTAAGTACTTTCAGCACTTTTGGCTATTGATAAATAAATATTAAGTAAATAATAAAAAATTCGTAAATTCCATAAATATAATTCTGATTATTACGTGTATATAGTATTATAATCTCTAGATATAAATAAGTATCTCAATAGAGTATTATAACTCTACCCTTTATTGCAATAGGATAAAAGTTTACCAAGTCAATATGTATTTTAATTAATTAACTACTAAATATATATAATTATGTCTATATATTATATTATAATTCATACTATATATATATATTATAATTATATATTTATATATATTAATATGATAAATATATATATATATATTTAGTCGATATAATTATATACATAATTAATATATATATATCATTATACTGTATTAATATAATATAATAAGTATATTAATATATAATATCATTTATATATATACTACTATATATTAATATATATAATTATTTAAAATATTATAATTTAATAATATATATTAAATACTATTATAATATTACTAATCTCTAAAATAATATATACTATATCATATTAATTTATATATATATGTATGTCAGGGGGTGAGGCGACGTATCCGGATATGCGCAATGAAGCGAGTAGGAGTCGTTTAGTAAGCTGACCGTAATGAGGTGATTTGAGGTAGAGTGATATTGGAGAGTGGTAAATAAGTCCAGAAAACCTAGGGAGGTCCGGTACGGGCCAAATCACCAACTCCTTTCTCAAATACAGTTTTCTAGATTCAATTGCACTAACTGTAGCGCACTACGGAGACACGGAATGTGGCAGAACGGCAGTGGTCTAAAGAGAGAAACATCCTTCACTTATACTAGCCTTAAACACACCGAAAATAATATCAATCTAGTTCCTTTATATGAGTAATCAAGACCGCATAGGCGTAACTTTCCCCTCTTGTCTACAGAAACCACGGCAACGCTACCGCATAGTAATAACGCCAAGTACCAAAAATAAATTAAAAAAAGATAACTGTTTCTCGCATTTCATCATACATAGTATCTAAAAAATTACGACACACAGTTGTCCTCATATGATACTAGTTTGCACACTAGAAATAATGATCTTGGTGTAAATGTTGTGCTGGTAATTATTATGTCGAATATTTAACGAAGAAAAGGATGTATTCATAGTCAATCACTCCACTCATCACTCACACAGAGCTTATATCGAGCACACACAGGAGCTAGGATAGTGAGCATGAGTCATAAACGTTATAGACACGCTAGAGATTGCCGAGCACTTGAACTTGTAATCTAGTAATTAATTTGTATTTATATATAACACTCGGACAAAATAAGCACCATGATCGAGGGTTATACAAACAAGAGAAAAATGCAATTGGGGGCAGAAAGGGAATGAGGAGCGATGATCGCGGCGGGTTTCGAACTTCCACGAGTCTGGATATAAAGAATTATCTAACGTATTGCAAATACAGGGATGGGTAGCATTTGTACGAAAATACGGGGTGTTACATATAAATATTCCGTCCACCTCATAACACTCATATTAGATTGGTCTCAGTCACTGTTATAATAATACCTATAATATAACGAATCAGTAATTTATTTTAACATCACTTCGAGTAAGTGCTCACCTAATAAAATAGAGTAAATTTGAATGAATTTATATTAATAGATATAAATGAAAAAATAAAGTAATTAATAATATAATTATAATATATCATCTTCACATAACATTGTAGTCGTTTTACTAGAGTATTAAAGCGGACCGTGTGTTATGGAGCAGTATTCACGTGTATGATTTTTCTAGATAGTAGATACTATTAATGAGACGAAAGCTAATTTTCATACATATTTATATATCACGCATTTCAAGAAAGGGTCATATGGTTAAGAGAGATGCTTCGTGAATAAGATAATTATTTTTGTCTGTATCACTTAATCATATCTGTTAGTTAATTTTGTCGAAGTATTATAGAGACTGTATCGTAACCGGTTCAGGTTTTCGTTGAATGTATGTAATTGATTGTACTTTGTAGTTCTATTCGTTCGGCTATTATTTATTTATGATAGATGTATTAAATTAATTATTATTGGTTGACTTCAAAATAAAATGAATTATAATTTTTGATTTTATTTTTTTTTTATTATTTTATTAATTATTATCCTTATTATTCTGATCGTATTGTATTGAGTTAATTATAATTATTTTCAGTATTAAAATTGTACCTAATAAATTTATTGATTAATATTTATAATTATTATTATTCTATTCTTGATTATTGTATTAATGTGAATTAATAAATTTGTTATCTAATTATATGTTTTAAATACTAAGTTAGTGAAATAACAAGTCTGGAGGACGTAGAACTAATTCTATATAGGTGCATCCTCTAGCCATTTTTGTTATTATTTGAAATTGAATATAAATTATAGAGTTCCAAACTAAGTAAGATATCAAATTAATTTTAAATAATAATTAAAAATAAATAATAAATAAAAAGTAACTAAATGTGGAGAAGTAGTAGTAGATTATTACATTCTCAAATGTGTAGACTATTAACATTTTTAAAATATAATAACTAATTATAGTCATAGAATGCTAAATAATGAATAAGTGATAAATAATCATAGAATATTAATTATAAATTAAATAAGATAATAATAATTAATATTAAAGTTAATAATTATTATATATAATATAAGTAATATCGCATATAATAATTAATATAATAATTAAATAATAATATATAATATATTATAATAATATATGTAATCAATAATTAAATACTTAATTAATTTGACCAAAGATTACATTGATACTTTAATTATGATACGACCGAAATTTATATTTATAATGAGATTAATACATATGTTAATGTATATAACTAAAATAATATATAATAATATAAATAAATACATAATTATATAAATACTAATAATAGTGACAATAATAACGCTATATGATGAGTGTTAGATATAGTGTGATAGATGGTAGTAATTAGAATAGTGAGTGTGCTCTAGTAGTTAATTGGATAGATGTTAGTGGAATATTACGTAATTGAATATATAATTAATAAAATGTTTAAATTAATGTTGATCGAGTTTATTTATTAAGTTTAGATTTATGTTAGTTTGTTAATACAATTGTCTCTTTTGTGCTGTATTTTTGAGTTGATCGAATTTAAATTATATTGTCATAATTTAATTTAACCTATTAATTAATGTCTTTAATATCCACAGTATTGATTTATCTTTTATTTCCACAGTTTAGCTTTAGCAATCCCCCGTCTCAGCTCCATTAATAATTTTTAATTTTCGACCTTTTAGCCAGCTATTCTAATAGTTATAAATTCGCAGCTCTCTGTCTCTCATTGTATTTTTTCAAAGGTAGTTGTCGACTTGTTCATAACAATGTTGTCAAGTCTTAAATAGTTCAATATAAATATTACTTCTTTATTTACAATAGGATAGTGAAGTGATATTTATTAGTATAAGTGTGTATTCGAACCAGTATTCTTATTATTCAAATAAAGGTAACTAGTAAATTCTTAGATTATTAGGAAGACGCCTAATAACTTGTTTATTTAACATATGATCCGTTATTAACTTATTATAGTTTATTCTTATCTATATTTGTTAAAAATATTTTTCTCTCTTATTTTGATATTATAATATATTATCTATCATATTTTAGTTATGATGATATGAGAATTATATTAAGTTTGTTATTGAAAATTATTCCTTTTTTCTTATATGTCTATTTCTCTACAGATGCTCTCATATGGTGTCGTTTTCTCCCTGTTCATCTATTAAGAAAGCTCTTCACGTGTTATTCATCATTTGTAAATTATTATCACTCTTGTAGATATACCCCCACTAATTGAAATCCACACTCCCCCCACTAATTTGGCAACTATATTCTATATCCGCACTACATGAAAATCACAATGCTTCCGTTATCGAAGAAAACGAACGGCCTGAACTTTGACTCCTTCGTTTTTAAGATTACAAATATCATAACTGATAATTAATGGTAAGATCCATAAGGGCCTTATTAATAATATCTCAATCAACAATGTCTACAAAATACAATATCGAGAACGTGTCGCTAGGGCACTTTATATTATAATTTATAAAACATATCTTTATGTCCTATATTCATTCTATTAAATCATTGCTTTTTATTAGTCATCCGTAATACATGAATGGAGCCATGTATCAGGTATACGATGGTCAACCTGTTCAACTCGTTATTCTTCTTTCTGCTCTTAGTATCATCACTCATAAAAATTCGCTAATGTAAGGCTCCAAGTTAACTCTATAAATGCTCTCTATGTAATAAGACAGTATTTCCGAATGCTGACGAGTTAGAACTGGACGCTTTAGTCTATATTACCTAGCGTTATGCAGGATAAGAGAGTCCAAAGGCCTTTCACAAAAGCTGCAGGTGCGCATGAATCATTAGAAAGAGAGATATTAAGCATAAAAAGAAAGCTAATTTCAGGGTGAGAAAAGGTTTTTTTTTCCTATTAGCATTTTATCTCTTTCTTAATTAGCTCAAGCTTGGATAAAAAAAATTAACCTTTCCGATATGAAAATTTTGTCATTTTTATAAAATTTATCTTTATAAGTATTAATAATTTTTTAGTTCTAGTAATAGCCTGGGTGCCATTTTATAATAAACTATAAATCGAGTCTAAAACGATCCCAAATAGCGAAAAGAGAGTGCATCTCATTTTACTTTCTATACCTTACGCCACTATACATTTATTATTTGGCGACCGCTTCGGCAATTCAATGTTAATGTGCTGATGTTTGACCGCAATTTAGGGTCTTAATTCTTCCGCATTGCGTTTGACTTGCCATCATACACCTCATGAAATTCGATTATTGACGCTGAAGAGTCGTTTAAAAACTAATTACCAATAGCGGCCATAGCTATGTGCCTTCATTTCCCTCTCGTCCGCACGCTTTTTTCATAGTAATTACTTCGGGAAAAATTAAATTTTCCCCCAGCTAACAAATTTTTACCCAATTTTTTTCTCAAAAGTACCCCTCCTTTCCTCACATTTGAAGCTTGTATTTTTTACTTTGTAAACCTTATCAAAGTCTAGTTAACTGTGTCAGTTGTGGGTATTTAGGTCGTTATGCGTGTCCGATTTCTTGGTTTAGTTGATGCTCGGTCGGTCATCATTTATCCAAAGAGGGGACTCAAGCGAGAGCGCCTATGGATGTTGAGTGACTTAAATCACCATGCAATTGATCAACAGTGCAGAAGGACAGGCGAGCCACGGCTGCATTCGGCTTGCGCTGTCTGGGTTCGTCCTTGTAAACTTTGGCACGTACGGCCTATCACGTCAACCACCGCAGGAGGCTGAATTGCCAGGCGTCCGCGGCCCCGGGGTTATGAATTACAGCGAGATGCCTCATCTGGACCAGAGAGTCCTGCACGACCATTCATGGAACGATATATCTAGATAGCTAAATCAGTAGCTTAGCTGCTGAGGCTGACTCTCTATTAGACTTGGAAATCACTATTAGCTTTCTTACCATAACGGTCATATAGTCAGGGCTTGGCCGTCTGGTTTTGGAACTATGCTCATTCACTAACGCTGTCTATGATTAACATAATTGATAGCTACTTTTATTAATCGACCAGTAGCCACAATTTTTATAGTGATAATATTTACGACCTGCTATATATTGACATCAATATTCATAACTATAATAATTTGTCCGTTAATGGATCATACTATATAGACATACGTTCAAATAATACAACGGTAGGTACGGGTATATACCGTGATTACTCTATATACTTCTTTAATTATTTCGACTAGTTATTATCACTATTATTATCTTTATCCGTACGGTTAATAAAGAATATACGCTTATCTATAATAATATTTTTATTTTATAATATATCGGACGGTTGCTTATTATATTAAAGTATCTTTATGTATAATGATCTATTATTTATTATATATATTTTAACGTATACGTGTATATATATATATTAAATGATATATTAAATAGTTATTATTCTTTACAAGCTTAATTATAATTAGTTTCGGTAAATCACATGGGTGAGACGTAGTTTTACATGATAACATTTTCTGGCTTTTTTGACATAAATTGTTTTAACGGACCGAAAATGGACAGTAGTGAACGATTTAGCAGCCAAATTTATGGTTTTGCTACATTAATTCTTGCAAATGGTTTACGACTTTCTAGCACTTCTGAACGGAATTTAAATTTAGAAAAAATATACTTTGCTGAAGAATTTTCTCTCTCCCTTTCTCCTTCTTTCTCTCTCTCTCCTCTACTCTAAATATTATACTTATATTATAAGTTAATATATATATATTATATATATTCTATATATATTAACCCTTATATATAATATATATAAATATAATATATAATATATAGAATATATATATATATATATTATAATATTATTAATACTATATATCATATGTATATATTATTACTGTATTATATATATAATACTATAGTAAAAACATAGATGATACTCGATCTATATACATATATAAGGTGCTGTAGAAACAGGAAGGGTCAGGTGAAGCTTAGTAACATTAGCATGGTATCCGAAATGTTTTTTCTGTTCGTTAGCCGTATCCAAAATGTTATTGCATGTCTACTTCTAAAGACTCTCGTAATACATATATAAATTACAATAATCACAGCTAATAATCACTATTATCAATTACAGCTTAATTACAATCATTATAATTAATAATATATCCAATAATAGATTATATTAATAATAGATAAATTAGAAATTAGATAAAATATACGATACGCCGGATGTATTAATAATAATAGTAATAATGAATTCAATGAATTTATTAATACACGAGAAAATTCTATCAGATAATCAATAATAACGATATAAATAAATACGTTGTTAAATCGATCTACTAATTTCCAATGGTGAGAAACGCATAGAAAAGTATTTTATGCTAATGGAAGTAAGAGTGAGTAACATGGTTGTTTGTGGTCCCGTTAAGAACGATCTTAATCTTAGGTGCTCCTGTGGCTTCTTTTCTCCTAGTTCTTATCACTTGTGAGCACGTCTTTACTTTTTCTCTTCTCTTATCATTATGTTCCTTTATATTCTATTGCTTCTTTCTCTTTTATTACGTTGTCTCTACTCATCGCCTATCTATGTCTTAACCCATAGGTCGTCTATATTTTATTATTCTTATTCTCTTTCTGCCGGACTTGTGCGAGCTGAAGCATATTTATCAGGTGTTGTAGTACGTTAACTATCTAGGCGAGGCCTACGGTACCTTCTGAGGCGTTTTAGTCTGCCGCCGCGTCCACGAGCCTAAGAGCACCCTGATCAAGAGTGGTTGGCCTACTGCGTTTGGGGATATATGATAATAGCTATAGGTATAATAGACGGCACTGGCAGCAGAAAAGTTCTTGGTATATACTATAACCTACTCGTAGCCATAAGATGACTTAACTTACCCCTGAGGCCGGCTACGACTATCCGCGTCTAGTCTATACGTATATATATATACACTCACTAATTGAAGGGGATAGAGACATCGGAGCACTTTGAATATTTTCATTGTGCTAATAAGTTTCTAATATGCTATACTCTATAGTATATGAATAATTATATATTATCACTATATACCTATTATATACTCGACACAAAGATATCGGACCATTGATATGTTCGGTCGCCTAGTAGAAACATGCTGTGAAGAGACGCAGTTATGGATACGGAGCGGCCGTGAAGGTTTTTTGTCGTTGTGTTGATTGATACCCGGCATGCCCGGCGCTGAACAATACTGCTCTGAGAAAGAGATGGGGGGTTCAGTGGTATGCGCATACCATGTATGTGGGTCTTGCTAGGCGGCAGCGCAATCCATTTCTATTTAAAATCGGTTGGTAGATGCTCACGTGTTATTTGTATAATAATTTGAAACTTCATAATATGTTCTTCGATGTTTGATTTTTAAGTCAAGGTAAATAAAAATCTTGTGTTTTTTAGCATTGTAGCTGGTTGGTTGGAGTTTTATGGCATGTCGCACGAGCCGCACAATTTTCGGTCAGTCCATGCGTTCAGATTACGATACGTCCACCTCGAGACCCGCGTGCTCTTAAGCTTCCGCGCGTAGCTCTTAATTCTGACAATAGTGGGTTCACGGTCGTCAATGGCTGCACGGTTCACAGTACTTTTGCAGCAGTCGAGGCAGGGACGTAACTTATAGGCTGAGGCAAAACTTCCACGGCCGGGACATATTAAAACATAAATAAAGCATACCCAGCTGATTTTCTTGCTCGGAGTTCTTTATTTCCTTTTCGATCATTTTATGTTTTCGCATTCAGACCATTAGTACGAATGATTTGGGTCAATGAAAGCATGGGAGAGTCTGTGTAAGTAAGGAGTGGCATTTGGCTTAGGTGCAATATCGTTGTGTTTCAGTGCGCGAAGGCGGGGGGACGGGCGGGGGCAGGAGTACACGGTAGCGAATCTGGTTTTGGTCTTTAGCCAGCTGCTATTGACAGAGGAGAGAGCTGAGTTAGAAGCAGCAGTCGGCGGACAATCATGAGTTGGCGGATGTAATTTCAAGTTAAATTTAAAAACTTTAATTAAATGATATTTTTAATGGTTCGCAAGTTTATTTAAATGCATGATAAATGTCATCTTTGTCAGTTAGGCATTTTTATGAAAATCAATGACATTTAAAGATAAGTTGTAAATACAATTACACTTTATCTAATTATGAAATTTATACTTTTTATTTTAAAATTAGAATTTTAGAAGCTGCTCTTAGAAGAGTTATTTTTAAATTTTTAGACATCTAGGCGACAATTTAAGTGTTCCTTAACTTTTTCTGACATGGTTTTTTATTTCTTTTCTAGGAGAAGTGATGAGCATAGCCGAAGACTGTTTATAAGAGAACGTGAACAAGCGTCTGTAAGAGAAAATTGTCCCTAGATACATGAGTCAATGGTGAAGCCATCTGACGATTATATATTAAACTCCATGCATATGGTGATGATTGTTTCTCAGCTAGGGATAGGAGAAATCGAGGAGATGGGCAATCTATGTCTAAAAGGTAGTTGACCTAATGACGTATTGCCTTTCTTAAACATTTTTTCAGCCATTAATAGAGATGAACGGAAGATGGGGCAATCTTGCCTGTAAAAGGTGTGACCCTAACTGATAAATCCTTGCTTAAATAAATACTTTTTCAGGACTAGAATAGAGATTTAAGGAGTGGCAAGACTCATGCCTAGAGTCGTAACTGACAGTGCGTAGTTTATGAAAGATTGCTGACTATTTCTGTTGTAAATCTCATTACATCAATGAATATTAAAAGAAAAGAAACTTTAAGATTTATTTAGACTGCAAGATTTTGATAGTTACAAAAACGTAAAAAACTAATATTCAATTTATTTAAATTTACATTTTTTCATTAAGTTTCCAAATACTTTTGAACAGTTTCTTTACCGAAACTATGTTAAAATTTTTACGTTAGGTATTTAATACAATGTCTACAGTCTATGTGATACGGAGGTCGCGAGTTGAGAGTCTTATACGACAAATCTATCTAAAAGACTTACGAGTTGATAAAAAAAAATAACTTTATTAAAAAAAAACTCTTAAACCTTGTCTCTTTAGCTTCAAATGGGAAGTTTTTATATCCTCAGTGTGATGGCATTTTTTTATTTTTATTTTTTTTTGAAGCTAATAATAATTCAAGAGGAATGTAAAATCTTAGAGACAGTAAAAGTGAACTGTAGATTAGGTTCGTTAGGTGCTGATTTTGCAGTCACTTGCTGTAGCCGTGTTTATATGTATTGCACGCAGCCACACACGGCTATAATATATTGATCTATATGATAAGTGATAATGACGCCTTTAGTACGCACAGTAAAATATAGTCTCTAAAGGACCCTATAGTGGCGCTGAATATTGAGTACGGTAGCGTAGTATATGGGTTGTGTCGTAAGCGTATATATATAATATAATATATATATATATACTATATGATATATACTAATATATTATTATTATTAATCTATATCATATATACTAATATCTATATACCTATAATATATTATAGTTATTATATATAGAGTGACTAATAATCCGCCGAGCTAATTATCCAATTCACATTTAAAGAAAGTATGATATAACGAGAAGATTCTTGCAGGTATAGGCATACAGATAGTTAGAAAGATGAAAGGATATCTACAGAGACACTTTAGTGATGTCATAAAGTCATAGGAGAACGAGAGACGGATATAGCGAGTCTGTCTCGGTGCGCCATGAATAATGATCAGCAGACGAAGAATGGAGGCGAGATGGTGAATTGATTGGATTTGGAAAGTTGTGATAATAAAGCGTTTATGGAGGGTATAGTTCCAGGGATTGGAGGAGAGCGTATATAGTAACCTTATATAAGGGTAAGGGAGAAAAAGGGGAAACTGTAAGAAGTTAAAACTATAGAGTTTATTGAGTGTTGTTAGGGAAGGTATTGCTGGTATTTTGGCGAAAAGAGTGCGTCGAGGCTGAGGGATCTGATTGGTGTGAAGCTTGTATCGTCGAGGAGTGGTGAGGAGTGTGTCGTATCCTCATTTTTTACATTGAGACGAATGATTGAGAAAATGAGGGGGAGAAGATGGATAATTATATTTAGGTTTTATGGATTTCAACGGCGTATGATAAGGTTAATATGGAAGCTTTATGGCAGGTATTGGTGATATATGGTGTTGGGTGGTAGGCTTCTTCTGCTGAAACATGGAATAAAAGTATGTATGAAGATAAGTGAGGGGCGTGTGTAAGAATAATGGTGTCATGAGTGATCTATGGTTTAAGGATGTAATAGCGGAGTGAGAACAGGGATGTGCTATGTTTGTCTTCTTAGTTACAATTTGTATATGGTGGGTATGACAGAAGATTCGGGTGGGGTGAATTGGATTCAAAGTGCGCACTGACGTGGAGAAGGAGGAGTGGGGGTTCTGATTCTATAAGAGACATATTTTGCTTTCTTGTGTGGCTAGCAATCTGAGAGAGTTGAGGGATTGGTAGAGGAGATTTGAGGGTACCAGACTGTTGATGGGTTGAGAGTAGATGAGATAAGAGTAGGTTATGGGTGTAGTGAGGAAAGGTCCCAGTAGTAGAAGTTATGATTAGCTGATGAGAGCGAGGGCTGGACGCAACAAGGTGTCTGGAGTTTAATATTAGGGTAGTGTGTTTGGAATAGAGAGGGAACGGATGATGGCAAGAGAGCTGTAGGTAGGGAAAGTTGTGAATGGCAGGAAGAGAGGGTTGCTGATGCGCGATGTGCACATGTAATCGTTCCTGGTAGAGATGTAAGGGACATAGTTTGTGAGTGCGCTAAGTTTCGCCTGAGTCCTTACATGAGGGTATTTGTTAACGTCGTGTGTTTTTGTATGGGTATGAGGAGATATGGTCTGGAATAGGGAAGAAGGTATAGAATTAAGTTCAATACGGTGTTCAGATGACAAATTCTTGGGAATCGTGTGAGATGAATTTATATAGAGGAATTAAACGTATCAGACAAGTTGTGTGGTGTGAAGAAAGGGGTAATGAGACGAATAACAGTTGAGTTATGTGAGAATGGTTTTGTCTGTGGAAAGGAAAATGAATGATGTCCGGTTGGTTGCGGATGTATAGTGAGAGTGTGTTGGGAACGACGGATCTGGAGGACCGAAGAGAAAGTGGATTTGAGTCGGTGAACGAATGAATGTCTGAAGGAGAGGAATGTGGAGTTTGGCAGAGGCCGAGAATAAGGTGCAATGATAGGAGAGATGGCGGGGTTTTGTATGGGGTACAGTTGGGGGGGTGGTTTTGTGGACCCTGCACATGGGCAAGGGAGGACCTTAACATATTGGACTTTTCCCATAGTGAGGGTCGTTACAGGCTGGTCCCCATTGAGGCTCTAGGGTGGGGATTTTCTGATTGTGAGCAGGTTCT
>JABUQX010118295.1:5000-12500 GCA_015478945.1 Trachelipus rathkii
GTCTTATGCTGTTTAGGTGTAGATCACTTGCCAGCAATCGATAGGACCAGGGTACGAAACAGGTCGGTTCAGGAGAATGAGAGTTATTCTCTCTTAGCGACGTGCTTTGATACCTATGGAATAATATACCCTGAAAACTTATTTAATAAAAGACCCAGCAAACCCTGTAAGACTAACTGAGGGGATGTAATTTATTTATATATTTTATTGAATACAAAAAATATGAAATATTAAAAATATCAACTACTGAATTAATAAAAAGGATTAAAAAATTTTGAACAAAAAAAAACCTTTTGTTAAGTAAATATTTTTGTAAACAGTTAAAAAAAATCAAAAGAAACAAATAAAAAAAAACAACATATTTTTGTGGGTTAAAATTATCTTTATAATTAAGAGTCATTAATTATTTTTAGTCCCTCATTTAAAAATTGGAAGTGAAGGATTAAGTATTTTATTTGAAGGGAAAGTCCTTCATTAATTACAAAGTTTTTCTCTCTTGGTCCCTTCAAAAGTTCATCACAATTACACATATGGAGTGAATTAAAAAGAATTAAAAAAAAGGCCAAACTAATTTAGGAGGAATTAGGTTTGAATCTTTCTTTGACTTTAATTTCATTAGTTGGTTTGTTTTCAATGTACGCATATGCCATATATATTATATATATATTATATATATATTATATATAGTATTATATATATTTATAAAATAAATATAGTATTATATATTTATATATATATATAGCATATATATTATATATATATATATATATAATATATATATATATAATGTATTTAAACTCTCATGTATGTATAAATACACTAGACATTCATGTAGTTTGATTTGTTACATGTTTTTTATGTATGTGATGTTAACAACTTCATGTAATATGCATACATACATGGTGTGTTCACGCATTGTTAATGTATACAAATGGCACAAACAATATATTTAAACGTTCATGTTTGCATAAATACACTGGGCATTCATGCAGTTTGATTCGTTACATGTTTTTAACGTATACAAAGTTACAAACTGTCCCACACAATATCATAGAAAAGTTTATATATGCATACATAATGCGTTTATGAAGTTTGGTTTGTTACATGTTGTTAATGCATGTAAACTGCCATGCACACAATTATGCAAACGTTACCTCATTCATTTATAAAAATGCAGTGCATAATTGTAGGTTGCTTTACTACATTTTTTTTGTACAAACTGACACACATAATATAAACTAAACGTATATGCATATTTAGAAACATCGGCCATTCATGGTGTTTGATTCTACATTTTTTCAATATTTGTAAACAGTCACTCATAATATTATATAAACGCTCATGCAAGCAAAATTGTGCGCAAGGTAATTGTGAGCTAGAACCTCACCAAATCTATTTTTATAAAACTTGCATAAAATACTAAAAATGTGTTGCTACGGATGTTAAAATCAAAATAAAGTGTCAGAAATGTATATGAAGTGGGAGGAGGGCTGGGCGCTATTTCTTTTCTTCTTCATCCACATCACGAGCTGTTGTTGAAGTTCTATTCGTGTTCCTCCACTGCACTTCACTGCTGTTGGTGTTCTTTTGATATCTTTTGATATCCTTCGTTTATACGTTGATAGACTTAAGTATCTACTGGTTATCGGCCATACACCTTTCTCTGTCGAAGCAGCCTTCTTCGCCAACTAGAAGCTATATGAGACGCTTTGATTGGTACTTCGAAGCTATTGAACCATCAATCTAGTATTTATAACCCTTTTATAGTTACCTCTTTAAAAGTATGGTGTAAAACTCAGTTTTGGTTCTGAAAAAATTTTCATTAAACAATTCTGCTATTATAAGTAAACCTTTCGATCACCTAAGGTTAAGCGTTATAGTTAACTTATAATTATTATTAGAATTATATTATACCTGAATCTCTTGTACACTTACAACAAAGTTCTTTTTCTATCACATTTGAAAAAGCCCGCTCAAAGAAAAATAACCGCGTAAATGCATTTTATAAAATAGGTCCTAGACTTATAGTTAAATACAATATAAACAATAATTTTTTTGATAAAATATGATACAAAAATGCTGTAAAATACAATATTATACTATAATTTAAACAATATATCACATATCATTGTGTAAGATTCATCTAATGCAATAAATGCATTTTTATGTCTTCGGCGAGAGAAAGGGAATGTTTGTGAGCATAAGTGCTTAAAATCCCACAGATTTCTCCTTAAACAAGATATTTTCAAAAATAAGGCATACAAAATGCTAAAATAATAAAAATTACATTATTCAGTACTACATTACCATATGAAAATAATAATAAAATATATATTTGCAATTATCACAAACGAATCTAAATAATTCAATACAAAATGTTTACCCTATAAGCATATTTTCTTTGAATGTGGTTAAAGAAAATGCAATATGTTTTATGGGTGACTACGCACTACATATCACTTTTGTCACTAAAAGTGGAGCGTATTTCTACACAATATTAATTTCTATGCACTTAATTCACTTAATATATTTTTAAAACGCACCTTTCACACTGGGTTGCACTATACACTAAACTATTTTCCTACTGTTCAGTAGATGAAGTGGCCGTCTGTGAAGACGAATTACCAGCCGGTAAAGGAATCATCTGGGAAGGCGAATTACTAGCCGGTAAAAGATCCATAAGAGAAAGCAAAATACCAGTCGGTAAAATATCCATCTGTGAAGTCGATCTACCAACCGGTAGAGGAACCATCTGAGAAGGCGATCTAACAGCCGGTAGAGAAACCGTCTGTGAAGGTGAAGGGTTAAGGGAGTACGGCAGGCTTAAAACGACTAATGGAAACAACATCCTTCCGTTCATCAGGAAGTTGATTCTAGTAGCATCGATCCATCCTTTGAAGAACCTTGCAAGGGATAGAATAAAGTGCTTCCAGACTCTTTCAAATGCGATCGACTAGAAAAAAAACATGGGTACAGGATTGAAGTTCGGCAGAAATATATGATGAAGCACTGGAGGGATAAAGAGGTGGTAGCTATCGAAAATTCATTTGTTTCATGTGAGTCATAAATTTTCACATGAAGTCGCCGTAAGAATCTTTGCTTTTAGGTGCTTGAAGAAGTTCTAAAGGACAAAAAGGTGTCTTTCCGGTTACTGCTTGAAAAGGAGAGAATCCCGAGTCATCAGGAATGCAAGGAAGACTTTGCATGATAACTGGAAGAGAGAGTAACCAGTTTTGCTTCCGCGCCAAGATATCGCTCTTCAGAGATCGATGAAATCTTTCGATTTAGCCATTTGCTGAAGGGTGGTAAGCGCTGGTACGTAGTCGATGAACCTATCAAGTTTGATAGCTCGGTAAAGAATTCTCCTTCAAATTGTGGTTCTCTATCTGAGATTACATAGAGAGGAATTCCGAATCTTGCTATCTTGATATCAACTGCATGAAGGCAAATGCGACAGATTTTGAAGTCGTATTCACAAGAGGAATAGCCTCTGTGCACTTAGTGTTCTTACCGATGCACGTAAGTAGATATCTTAATGCTGTAGCAGCAGTTTCTGTAAAGGAAGATGGATGTAATGGTCCCACGATGTCGATATGCACTATTTCAAATCTCTGTGACTGGATTTCTATAGGAGCAATAGGTGGTTTAGAATGGCGTAGAATTTTTGACAGAAGCGAGCCAAAATTCTGATGTCACGATCCATGTTAGGTCAGAAGTACCTAGTTTTTATAAAATGTAGAGAAGCTCTAATTCCAGGATGAGAAATCTGATGGAATTTGTTGAAGATCTGTTCCCGACAAGGTTTTGGCAAATATGGCAGCGGAAAAGCTGAAGAGGTATCACACCATACTTGAAGATTATCTTGTAGAGGGTAAGAATGAAGACGGGGCAAATAAAGTTATAGTTTCTTCATCCGTTTATTGAAGGCGAGCGATAGCAGGCAAATCGAAGGCATCTACTGTTATCGAGTATATCCGGAAAAAGGCATCAGCCACGATGGTATCTGCACCTTTAAGGTAGGTCATTGAAGAGACAAATTCTGTTAAGACAGAAAGATGACGTAAAGATGACGTTACTGCCATTCACTTTTTGCTTGATTTCTACCGTAGAAAGCTGAAAGGAGAGGTTTGGGATCAGTACACAAGATGACATTCCTTCCTTCCTGTATATGCTTGAAATGGAAAACAAAATAGCAAGCTGCTGGATTGCTAGAGGTTCACAGTAGAAAGCTGAATACTTGCGTTGCTGTTCTGATAGCCTTTTGCTGTAGAAATCTATAGGTTCTATCATCTGATGAAGGGCTGCTCCTATAGATGCTTGACTGCTGTCTGTTACTAGCTGAAGATGGTTAACATTTAGCAAAGAAAATGGAAGGGTTGTTGCGTTTTGCAGTTGATTCATGATTTCAATGAAGGCTTCTTCCTCTTCTGTGGTCCACCTAATAGACTTCTTATCTTTTGGATGATAATTTGTTTTTCTGATAAAGGAAAGACGCGCTTCGCAAAGCAAAGGATGAAACGGCGGTAGTATCCAATTATTCCCAAGAATCTTCTAAGAACTGCTGAACCTCGAGGAAGAGGGTACTTGGAAATTTTATATGTCTTTTCAAAAGGAGGAAAAATTCCATCTGAAGAAATATTGTATCACAGATAGTTGAGAGTTGAATTGTAGAATTCACATTTCTAAGGAGATTTTGAAAGAACTTTCTCGAAGAAGCTTGAAAACTGCCCTGAGATTTTTTTCATATTACCTATACATATATGAAAGTTTCGATGATATTGTGTGGGGCAGTTTGTAACTTTGTATACGTTAAAAACATGTAACAGATCAAACTCCATGAATGTCATGTATTTATGCATACATGAACGATTTAAAATATATTGTGTGCAATTTTGTATGCATTAAAAATGCATGAACACACTATGTATGTATGCATATTGCATGATGCAGTTGTTAACTTTAAATACATTAAAATCATGTACAAAAAACTACATGAATGCCCAGTGTATTATTTATACATACATGAACGTTTAAATACATTATATATATATATATATATATATATATATATATATATAATATATATATATATATATATATATATATATATATATATATATATATATATATATATATATATATATATATATATAAATATATATTAATATATAGGTGCTGATTAATGTAGAGGTCCTTGATATCCTACACAAGTAATGAATAAAGATTTAAAATTGTTAGTTCACCAACTACACCAGCAACGATATAGGCCACTGGATCTTTAAGTTATTTCTTTAGTAGTACAAAACGTTCAGTTTCTTACTTATCTTTTAAATAAAGATCCGGACCCAAAGTTCTGCAGTAAACTTATTTCTTTAATAAATGCAGAACCGAAATTCTGCATGCGAAACTCAAAGTTTCTAATTTATTTCTTTAATAAAGAGGAAACACAAGGTTTCCTATTCATTATCTTTTTATTACAGAATAACAAAAGGTTACTACGAGGATTAAAAAATCCAAAATATATTATTTTTTTTTCAATAAAAGATAGTAACAAAGTTACCCTTTTTATTGAGATACTCCTCCTCGTAAACTTCAGGAACAGTCTTTTGCTATGCCTGGCGTTTACCGGCCTTGCTCCAATTTTCTAGGAATTTTTTGTAAATCGAAGTTTCTGTAGTCTTGGTTGCTTAGTCGGCTGTTTATCCCACTTTCTTGAGATTTGAATTTTCTTGTAAGACGATTCGAGGATCTGATCTTCTTGTTAGTGAGTCAGCAGTGTGTGTGAGCAAGTGAGTATCTCAATAAGGCAGGGAAGCCTTTATATACAATTTTCTTTGTACTTAAGATTAAAACTTTTTTAGTTTTATGGAAAATTTGAAGGAATACATAAGAATTTACACATATCTAATTTTTTTAAAAACACAACTTTTTTAAGTTATAAATTTAGGATACTACATTGCTTCCCACGTCAAGAATGGAGTGGTAAAGTATATTATAATAATACATAATATAAGAGAAATAATATCATTCATATATATATATATATATATAATATATAATATATATATATATATAATATATATATATATTTATAAAGATGAATAGAGTTTAAATTACATTCAAATATAAGCATATTTGATTATATCCGTAGATATAAGCAACATACAACATTTGAATGCATGAAATACAAAACAATACACTAAAACTTTATAAATAATTATTTAATATCAAAATATCGCACAAAAGTTTTGCCCCTTTGTAATGACATGATCTTGGAACTTTGGAAATTGGTGACAAGATTAAGTTCATACACGAATATCTTTATCCATATTAAGTCAAAAATAGTGCGTCTTTACTAATCGATGAGAAGCTTTGACTCCTGGATAAGACATAATATGGACGTCTTGAAAAACCTGTTTACGATTCTGGTTTTGTTATAGAATTTAATGTTCTAAAATTACCACATGGGAGCCATTCACCTGGAGCCTTTTTTGGAACGAGATGAAGAGGTGACGACCAGGGTGATTTGGAAGGTCGAATGATACCAGCTTTTAAAAAAAGTATTAAATTCAGTTTTTGCAGTTGTTAATTTATCCTCTGCAAGTCGACTAAATTTAGCATAATAGCGGGGACGCCGTCACTTTGGCCTCTATGCGATGAAAATTTGAGATTTATATTCAGAATTTTGTAAGGGGTTGACAGGTGAAGTAAGAGATAGAAAATTCTCCAAATGTTGAGCGACTACAGGATGAGAATGAAACGACTTAAAAATAGGAGATGGTATTGAACCATTTAGAATTCGAAAAGGAGCCTGAATATTCGTAGTGGAATCCAAAATGAGTTTCTGACCACAATCCAAAATTAAATTAAAATGATGAAAGAAATCCATACCGAGAAGAAAGGTCCATTGAAATTCACGTCGAAGGGATGGTAACGTAAAAATGCTGAGTTAAAGCATCAGTGTCATATTCCTCGTTGTCTGGCATTGTGACATATAGTCACTGGTGAAATTCTTGAATATCGCTGATGGGTTGTCTGATGGTGCTAGGTGTTCTTCTATGGGGTTACTAATTAATGTAGTAGGGGTATTGGTTCACCATCAATCATCTGATGTAGTGAATCTCCGATGGCGACTTGAGAAGCGTCAGTGACTAATTGGAGATGAGTGACATCTGGATGAGAGAATTTATTCCTTATTCAACAAAAGATACTCTCCTTCAGAAACTTCAGAAACAGTCTTGGGCTTCGCCTGGAGTTTACCAGTCTTGCTCAAATCTTCTTTTGAAATTTTTCGTAAATCGAAGTTTCTGTAGTCTTGGTTGCTTAGTCGGCTGTTTACCCTACTTTCTTGAGATTAAAATTTCTTGGAAGACGATTCGAGGTTCTGATCTTTTTGTTAGTGAGTCAGAAGTGTGTGAGCAGGTGAGTATCTCAAAAAGGCAGGAAAGCCTTTATATACAATTTTATTTCTATTTATTTATTTATAAAGAAGCGTAATGT
>JABUQX010118295.1:17500-35679 GCA_015478945.1 Trachelipus rathkii
CGGGAAAAGGGAATGAGAGTTATTCTCTCGTAGTGGCGTGCTAGGTTATTTATGGAATAAAATACATTCTATAAGATAACTGGAGGCATGTAATTAATTTATCTTTTTTTATTGAATATAAAAGTAAGAAACATTAAAAATATCAACCACAAAATTAAAAAAAAAGGATTAAAATAAATTAAGCAACAAAAACCTTTTGGTAAATATTTTTGTAAACAAATAAAACAAAATATGCAAAACCAAACAAGAAAAACAACAAAGTTTTCTTGGGGTTAAAATTATCTTTATAATTAAGAGTCATTAATTATTTTTAGTCTCTCATTTAAAAATTGGAAGTGAAGGATTAAGTATTTTATTTGAAGGGAAAGTCCTTCATTAATTACAAAGTTTTTCTCTCTTGGTCCCTTCAAAAGTTCATCACAATTACACATATGGAGTGAATTAAAAAAAGGCCAAACTAATTTAGGAGGAATTAGGTTTGAATCTTTCTTTGGCCTTAATTTCATTAGTTGGTTTGTTTTTAAGGTATACAAACTGTGAAACATTTTTATACAATGTATATAAAGGTTCATGTATGCATAAATACACTGGGCATTCATGCAATCATGCAATTTTGTTTGTTACTTGTTTTTAATGTATGTAAGGTTAACAACTGCTACATGCAATATGCGTACATACATAGTGTATTCGTGGATTTTGACTTTGTAAGTGTTTTAATGTATACAAAATGCCACACACAATATATTTGAACGTTCATGCATACATACATAGTGCATTCATGTAGTTTGATCTGCTACATACTCTTGATGTATACAAATTGCTAGACATAGTTAGGTAAATGTTAGTTGAAGCAGCATACATAAAAACATATTGCATTATAGTAGGTTGTTTTATTACATGTTTTTAATGTGTACAAAAGGCCACATAATTTTACCTAGACTCACATGCATGTATAAAAACATTGGTTATTCATGGTGTTTAATTCATGTTTTTAACGTAAACAAACAGTCACACACAATATTATCTAAACGTTTAAGCAAGCATGCATAATACATTCACACAGGTCGATTAGCTTCATATTTTAATATATACTATCTGCATACACACAATATTTAAACGTTCATGCATTCATAAATACATAGAGAATAATTGTAGTTTAATTAGTTATATATGATATTATGATTTATAGTTTTAAAACTTCTATAGACCATGTTCTTTTTTATTAATATTTAACCTAAATAAAAAGTAATTTGTATAAATACTTTAAACAAAATGTATATATATGCATAAAATAAATATACATATATTACTTGTAATTATACTATTATAATAAAGCAATGTCAAACATTTACGACTATATAATTTATTCATATATTCATATTATATTCTACGATCTAGACTATTATATATCATTTTATTATGACAATTACAAAAATGATTTTATTGATGAGTAATTATAGATTTATTATATGTTTTAGTATAATAGCGTATTATATGAAAAATCTAATCAAATATTATTAGGTTATGATATGAATATGTAAGCATAGAAGGCCGAGACATTGCGAGACAATAACTTTAATATATTATCTACAATTCTATATCTAATCATATATAGTATTATAAGCTTTTAATATATATATATAACGTAACATATATATATATATAATAATCATTATATAGTTATATAGCTATTTACTATCTATTATATAATAATATATAATTATTATATATATATATAGTATAGTAGTATATATAAATATATTATATATAATATATATATATTAATTATTAACACGAAGGTTGATTATTATTATAGACTTATTTCAATAAGGGCAGGGTCATATTGCTTAATGGCTGACCCAATTTTCACCGCTATATATAGGACAATTAAGAAATATTTAGATCTTTCTGCGCAATCTATGTAATGAAGAACAAGAAGCAAACTGTAAGCTTTTTCTTGGTTTGAACTCTAAGAATTATGTCGGATTCTTGTGGAGTGTTTTTCTGTGTCTGTATAAATCTCTCGAATTTGCTTTATCTCTTAACAATGTTTTTAAACGCAGCTACTACATTGTTCTACATGATTTTTTTTCGATATTGACTTCATATACGTGAAATCAACACCAGCATGCAATGATGGTCCTTACCGGTTTTTACAAATATGCGCGAAAATAGATTTTTTGATTGTTTTAAAATTTGTCGCTGTGCAGTTGCTGTTCAAAAATCTCAACTTCTTTTAATGGTTTCTTAAAAATGAGGAAAAATTTGCGAATAGGTTGTACTTCTTTTTTCTTCTCAATCTGCGATTGTGGGTACATTGAATATTCAGAAGAATATGTCAGTCGGAAATATTTTGGGAAAACTCTGTTTAATTTTTTTCTATTGTGATACTTAATAAATTATTGCTTTATTTAATAAACTATACAGTCTCTGCCCGACATATAGGCCTTCGAGAAGATTTAGTTTGATTTGGGATAAGTTAGAGGAGAAAAAATAAAATTCACTTTTGCCTATATAAAAAAAACCAAAAAACAACATATTTTTGGGAAAGTGAAAAATTTAGATATATCGTTTTTTCTACTTGTCCGGTCAATCACTCAAATTCTAGAAGGCTTGAGCTCCATTAAACGTCCGGCAATGATTAATCATCTTTTTTAACTTATGTACTATATTGTTTGGTACACTCAAAATAAAATTTCAAAATTTTCACAATAAAATATTATTGTTGAGAAATTTTGTCCTCAAACGTAACAATCCAAAACTAGAAACTGCAGTATACAAAGAAATCAATCTAATGTATAAATTGTTAATTCTCCCAATTACGACTGCATTATGACTCTGACAAATTTCATCCAGATACGCGAGAGGCAATTCTAGAAGAAGTTTCTGACATTTATTAACATTTTGAAGAAACCAAATGAAGTGGGTTTAGAATTTTGATATTTTTTTTGTCACAAATTTAAAAATATCATTAAAAATAATAATTTCGGTGCATTTTGTAGAATGGACTACCCATCAAGTATAGTTTCAAGTAATGAAAAGGTCATTTGATCTGCTAAATTGTTATAAAAAGTTGAATATTAGGAAGCAGTGTCAAAAATATAGATTGTAAGAGAAAGAAAAGATGAAAATTGTGAAAGGAATGACGACTAGAGGAAGTAGAACAAAAATAAACTTGTATCGGTTGAGTGTCTAAAAAAATAGCTACAGAGTTTGTATTTTCTTAATCGTCCTTCAAAAATTTAGATGCAAATCATACGAATTATTTAATGTCTATTTATTATTAGGAGAGGTATGTAAAATTGGCGCTCAGTTCACGAATCATAGATATTAATTTGTATATCTGAAATAGTAGAATTGAGAAATTCTTAAAAAAAATAAAAAAGATAAATTTTTCTGACATATCACAAATATGATTTTTTAATATTAATCCTCCAAATCACAAATATTGATTGAAAACTATCCTTTATCGAGTTTAATTAAATTGTGCCAAGCTATCAAGATGAACACTCATCTAATAGACTAGTTCTGTTAGGACTTTCATCTCGCGTAGAATTGAAATAAAGTATGTTTTGAGCCTTTACCTGATAGTTGAAAGAGAAATATTATTTGATGCTTCCGTTTTAACGACTTTATTATCGTATATGCTAAAATATATTTTATAATTACGATAATTTTAAATAATATTCCAATATATATATATATATAATAATATTTTTAGGGTTAATAAATTATATATATTATATTAACTATATATATATTATATATACATAGTATATTAAATATATATATTATATAATTAAGTATATTAAATTATATAATTATATATTAAAATTAACTAAGTAATATATAATATATTAATATATATATTAATTAATCATATATATTAATATATATTAATTTAATATATATAATCTATAATCATATATATATATAGTATATATTATATATATACTATAATATATAAATATATTATATTATATTAATATTTATAATTATATACTATATATTATTATATATATAATGATACTATATACTATATTATATACTATATATGTAATATATATATATATGAATATATATATATAATATAATATTATAAATAGTATATAATATATATATATAATTATATATATTATAATATGTAATAATTAAGAATATAAGATATATATTAATATATATTAATATAATATATATATATAATTAATTATATAAATATATCGTTTCTGTTCCTTTCTGTCAACTTCTCATTTGCCCTAGATTGGGGTAAGCGTGCATTGTTACAAGCATCGAAAAGTAAAAAGCAGAATGGAGAACATTGACAAACGTACGAAAAGAAAAGCCCAGCTTACCTATATGAGCCCCCTTCTGTACCATAATTATAGGTTGAGAGACTGGATCACATTGACAGCACAAATACACTCCTAAATTGAAGCATCGATCGTGGACTATCGTATAGAGCGAACGGAATCCCTCACTATGGCTAATATTAGATTAGTCAATTAGTAAGTAATTTGTGAAGGTTTCATCTTCGTACCCCTTTGGCCCAGGTGGTGCCTATCTAACCAATGCACCGCATACCAAAATGAGAGCCATTTCTCGACATACATTCATAGCTATTCTTATTCACGCCATCTGCCTAAACTCAACATTTCTCTCCTCAGACATTCGTTCACCGACGTGCGAATCCCACTTTCTCTCTCTGACTTCCTCTCTCCAAGCCGGTATCGTTCCCAACAGCCCACTCCCACTAGAAACTGTTGCTATGCGCGTTAAAAACAAACTAACTATCATTGGCAGTATTCCAGTTTCCGCATGAGACTCAAACCATGCTAAAACATGCTTTCTTTATTCTCACATTCATTTACCGGTCTTTAATACACACCAAAAAAATTACGCCATCTCTCTATGAATACGTTCATATCCTGCTCTTTATCCAATTCTTCTTCAAACCTAGGCACACACCCCTATAAGATATGTCTCATTCTGAACACATTGACTTTATAGATTCTAATTAACTTCTTATTCCAGACATAGTCTTGCACTACCATGAATCAAATGAGACAGCTAGTAACTACAATACTCCGTCAATGGTAAGGACCTTAGTCCATCACTCATAGACCTTTATAGGTGCGCGGTTTGCATTCACCAAGCAGACTTCACATTGAGCACAGCTTCACATTCCTGTCAAAAATACACAACTTTTCTCTTCTCACCACTCTGCATCAGTCCGTTCCCTTCTCATCCAACCTATATCCTATTCTAAATATTTAAAAACTCATACACTTGATCTACTAGCTGCTCACCACGTAAACAATGAAACCAACAATAGAGAAGAGAAGTGTCCTCATCCACTAATACACCATATTCTCTTATCTCACGTGTCTTTACTTTCATATCCCCCAATCCCTTACACACACCCTGCCAAATGATTTTCTATCTAATTCGCGCGTCGAAACCCTCCTCTATCAGATTGCGCGTAAACAAATCACAAGATCATCTAAATATTATCTCGCAATCATGAAATAAGGGTACGCGTTTGCACCCTCCACCTCAACTCAATCCATTTGACCTCGCCACGGATTACTTAGTAACAAAATTATAAATCAAATTCATATCATTCGTCTAATTCAAATTCTTTCATAACCCCATCCCTATTACACAATTGAATAGAGCATGGATAACATCAAACAACCAAAAGTATATCCCGTCTTTAAACTCCAGCTAAATTAATCCACTAAACAATACCACATCCATTGGAACACGACTATGAATTAATTCTTACACACGCTTCACTTATCGTCATAGTCATACAAGCTTTTAATTCCATTCAGAAAAGCCCTAAGCCACCAACATCGTTGTTAAGTTTGTTAAAAGCGTAATGATATCATACACCTGCATAGTTTAGTAAGAAAAGATGAGGATTGTAGATCCCGAAAAGCTCTATCATAGCCGTTTTGCACAATTTCAGAAAAACATAAAGTACAATTTATTCTGGAATCTCGGTAACTATCTCAATCCATACAAGTGTGTTTATAAATGTAAAGATTTAGAGTCTATACATCTCTGAGAGCTTTTAGTTCCTAATATCGGGGATCTGCGACTTGTTTTCTTGCACTCAATCAGACCCACATCACTCGACCGCTCAACTTCCAAATATGGAAAACCAATGGGAGTATGCAATAATACCTTTCCTTCATAAACACTTCAATGACGTCTTATCCCTATATTCTCATATATATATATATAATAAGCATAGGGTAACTACAAAATTGACCTTGCTCTGCCTCCAAATCCCAGGAACTATAACCCTCACAATAAAACCTTTATTAACCAACTTCCAAGTCGCAAATCAAATCACCTATCAATGTCGCCTCCGCTCTTTGATCATGCTCTCTCAATATATTTTTTCTCTATACCTGAGAATTTATGCCTAATTCTTCAACTATCCTCACCCCTATTCTCGGGGCATTACCTCCTCCTTATAAACTAATCTGCATTACGCTAAAAATAGCTAATTCTTCTGGCGCCCCTGAAAAACCGACACTTCACAGTTAATATATTATATAGTAGTAATATGTACTCATAATTATATATCTATAGTTACTAGTTGGTGTAATTAGTTTTATACGTCTTACACTGATCCATTAATATCCTAAATTTAAACATCAGTAGATATATTATAGCTCCGTTACTCAGAGTAAGCATAGCTACTGATAAGTATAGTAGCTATATACTATATATATGTATATATACTAGCAATAATATAATATATAACCAGAGTTATTATAACTTGATACTTTTTTAACTATTATTCTTATGATGTTCTTAAGAGTCATATTACAACTATACTTATTATTTGAGTTATACTATATACATAAAGTAGTAATTATTAATTAGCATATAATAAATTTTAATATTATAGTGGAAAGGTGTTTCACACATTATACTACTATACTACTGTACCAGTTACTGTCAAAGAATATTTGTGTAATAAATCGCTACAATCATTTTGTGAGAGTAGTGTCTAATATAGTATACTCACGATAATGATTCTATATACTATACTGTAATTATATTATGGTTCCTATTACGACTCAATATAGTCTCAATATTTACTAACATATAGACATTGTAAGTATAATACTCTAACGTCTTGGTAGTATTAGCACTCAGTACTATATTATAAGGCCTATATAGGTATATTATATATAATAGTAATACTATTATTATTATATACTACCATGAGCAGTCTTCCTGGTCTTGCCTGTGCATTTTTCAGTGCGTGCTGAGTTCTGATTTTCATGCTAATGCTGAGAGGCAGAAAACGCGTTGCGAGGGCGCGAAGTGTGCTATTGTGTAGTAGCAGTCGATGCTGGGGCCCGGACGCCGCAGTTCGCAGCTAAGCTCTAATTAATATCTAGAGAGCTTATTTCAACTCATCATTGCTGTAGCTTTCTGAAAAATGACTGTGCTGAGAAGGTAGTTAATGGGAGGATAGAGATTAAGGTAGTATCAAATCATACTATCAATATGTTCAGATGTATCATGTTTCTACTTGATATCTTTCTTGCAAATCGGCTTGTAATACAATGGTGACTACGTTGACAAAAGAGGTCCTAGTATTAAGCTTTTTTTTGTATGTTGATCTTCAGTTTAGGCCTCTAGTCCGCAGTTAGACAGTAGCAGATTCCAAAATAAAACCAAGGGGCAGCGTAGTATTAACTTGGGGTATAATTCATTGTCAGGGAGAAATTTCTCTTGTACCATGGGAATATTTATTTCTCAAGCATCGTTGAAATACTAGATGGTCAATATCCAGATAACTTGTTTCCAGCTCTGAAGGTTTATAAATTAATTATTAGTATATTATTCTGATTGCCTACATTATTATTTGGTAATCGTAAAGGTTACGAGGTTAAAAAACTTCGAACAGTCAAAATTTGAGCATTTTGAGAAATACTGGATTCAGCTTAAGCATTTAGATGAGAGCACTGCATGAAGAGTGATTGAAGTCACCGCATCGAGAAGAATCACAATTCATCACACTTGGTTCAGTCTTGCTGAAATTTTTTGTGAACCTACAACACTCTTAAGCTATTATTGAAAGTAACAAGGGAGAGAGCACCACCCATCTGCGGATCAACCCAGACTTGTTTACGACTCCGACTCGTGACCTCTGAAATTTAAAGCGTAGCTTACCTGACTCCGACTCAGAAGCGCGCTACTGATGCAAACTGTTATTAAAGAGTTGGCCTCCGACTGGGACCGACTGTCCAGCACACTGCTTCAAAAAATATCAAACAGGAAACCCGACTGCCGACTGCGACCTCCAACAACCCTGGTTTCACGACAGTATCACAATAGGTCTGACATAGAGAAAGGTAATCTCATAAGTCTACAGCTAGAAAATGCCGACGAGAGCGTCATCTACGACGGTGTAACCACTTCTCAAATGTATTTAAATACGATAGATAGCCAGAGTGAGGCTTAATAGCTAGCAAAAGAAAAAGACTCTCACAGATAGTGGAATCCTGCACATCACCTGAAACTCTGGCAAGAGCACTGTGAGGTGTTCACGGACATGGTAAGCGCTTTTTGCAAATAGAAGAGTTAAAACCTGAACAGAGAGCGATCGAAGAGGAATTCTTATGACTAATGCTGTAGACGTCTTTGAGAAGTTCAGTGGCTGAAAATTGATATGGCGATCGTACTTCCATAAGAGAATTCACGAACACAAGGAAACTCATCGATGAAAAACTGAAGAGAAAGCAGTTATCAAAAAGAAGAATCAAATTATTTGGCTAATCTGTGAAGGAGAGGAGGTGGGCTACTACAAATAAAGCATGGAGAATGCTGGCCTCATGAAGACGAAGTCTTCTTCATGTTGTGGCATAGTTTATATATTGCGCGACAACGGTTTTCCATTTATTATTCAGTTGGCGTTGAAGGGCAAATGAATTTTTCAGTCCCTTCTCACTCTATTGCAGTCGAGTGAGCGAGAGGCATATTATACTCTATGTAAATGGTGGCAATAGGCTTAAAACACCGCCGATGAAAACGGAACAGGTCTGCTGAGTTCAAGGTATACTAGTGTGCGAGAGAGAGCTTAACTCGTGTTTTGGCATTAAAATTGACGAATTTTTGACTTTGAGTATTGAATGAATCTATCTTTATCTTAAAGATAGAGATAATACTATATTATTAATGAGTTATGTGGTGAATAGGCACATATCGTGTATTTATTTTTGTTGATGTCTTGTTCAGAGATATAATTGAGGGTTTTTTAATTTTCTTTGTTTGTTTGCTCATTAAAAGGAACGTGGAAATGAACTAATGAAGTTCTTGGTATTATTGATAAATAATGTTAAAAACATAAAAAGGCTAGGTTGTCAATTACTTTTGTTTATAGATCTAAGCTTGACAAGTGAAATGAGGAGTATAATTTTTGAGATGAGACACGAAACATTAGATAACAGTATTAACATTATAATTTACATTATTAAATCTCCTTACTCTTAGTACTATCTCTTATACTGTTATAAAATAAATTCCCTCAAACTGACAGACGTATAAGTTCAAGAAAGTCAAGGACTTGTTGACTCCAACCAAATATGCAAAATCAGATCGGCTAATGTATTCGGTTGTCAGGAATATTGTGCAATTGAGCGTCTAGGTCTGCCTAGCAGTGACAGTAAATTTCGTATCTTTATTGTTATCTGTGCATTTTAGTAGTTATTATTTTTTGAAGATTTAATTAAGAGTATCAGTATCTGGCGTTAACCGGTATGCTCGGCCCTCTGAGGAGAATATGTAAAAAACTTAGAGTATCAGTGCGCCTCTGTTTTCTAGGTATCACGTAAACACAGGAGGTCTGATTATATGATCGGGTATAATTATGATAACTAAAAAGTATACTATAATTCAGTATATAGAAGTACAATATATTTATAAATAACAGGATGAGAGTAAGGGTAATCTGCATATAATAAGGTAATGTAATGTATGACATACGTACGTAGTATTTTGAATTATGATATATTATTATTTAGTTATTCGAACCGGGGGGGTAAAAAGTACAAGCAGTAATATACTTATGTGTAGTAAATAGGGTCCCAGTCACATATGAAATAATAGTAGTATAAACGATTGGAGTAAGTAGTACATATTATTGAATAATAAATTTGTTAATGCATTTATGATAGAATATATTGTATAAGGTACATAATATAAATTTTATCCTGAAATGCTTCCAGTGCTTACTACTATATCGTTCCATTGCTCGCATAATATAAAGTATGTTATATCGGTGAGTGAGCCGTATACGTAAGGTGAAATTTATATTCGGACGTGAGATTTGTTCTCCTCCTGTTAAAATACCCTACAGATAATATATTTTCATGAAGTATACGGGAAATGTTGGTCTTTATATAATGAAATTTTGCTCTTGTATCCAATATGTGTTATAAATAAATCCTAAGGAAATGAGGAGTCTCAGTTCAACTGCGTGGCATTTTGTCAAGTTATTCTAGCATGATATAATATGTAAGGTAGATCACCACCCATGGGTAATTACGGTTTACTATATATAGTATTTAGAATACAAATAGTATATCTATTATAGGCCGTATATGGTAAAAGGAGAATGAATGTAAAGTATTGTAATAGCGTAGCGCTAATATATATTAACTTATCAATAAATTTAGTATTATATCTTATACTAGACTATCAATATAAGTAATTATCCTCTATTCTCATAGCTATCGCTAGTAGCTAAATATTCTATATATTATATAAATAAATACAAGCGAATAATTAGCGTAATAACTATGAACTATACTATACTTAATTATATAGTATATGTAAGTTATTACCTACTATTTGTACCATAACGCATATACTTGACTACATATATGCTACTTATCAGTAGTAAAGTAAGTAATTAGTAATATATATATATATGATAGTATAGTATATATATATATTAGGCTATATTATATTATCCTATATTATTATAGGGTGTAGTATATATATATATATATAGTATAGTATTAAAAATATAAAGGTAATTATTATAAATAATATTATATTATATTTTTTATAAGTTATATATATTTTTAATAATGAAATAATTAGTAATATATATATAATTATAATAAGTATCACATAGTATTATATATTATTTTATTCTTTATATAATATCTATAATCTATAATCTATAGCTATATTATATCATATTATATTAAATATATATTAATTGTATAATTTAAATATGGATAAATATTATATTTATATGTTATAATTATAGGTATATATATATTATATTATAATAGTACTATATATATATAATATATATGAATAATATATAGTATGAAATATATATGAAGTATATATTATTATAATGTGACCGTAATATAGTATTAGCTGACGTATATTGATGAATTATCAGCTATACGGTATCTAATGAATTATATTAATAAATTAACTATATACTATTATAGATAGTAATATTATATATAGTCTAAGTATAGGTAACTAATACTGTCAAGTATATATAGGATAATATAATATATAATTAATTGTAATATAATAAATGGTATAATATAATATCTTATATATATATTATTATATATATATAAATAATAATATAGTTAAATATATAATATATATAAATATATATAAGTAATAATAAATATACTAGATATATATAATATAACGAAAAATAATGTACAATAATATATATTTATATACTCGGTATTTAAAAACTATATAGACTTAATTTTTTAGTCTATAAATAAGCGCAACATAATATTACTACTAAATAATAATTGAATATTATGTAATAATCTGAGCAGGGTATGATAAAAGAGAGGGAGGATTTGATAAGTAACGTAGGATAAGAGTAAAGGTTATGCTTGTGTATGAGGAACAGTTCCTTCAGTGATTTGGAAGTTATATAGCTCTCAGAAGTGATGAGCAGCTGGAGCAAGGTGTCGAGTTTAAACTATTTAGGGTATCGTGTTTGGAATGAGAAAAAACGGAATGATTGCAAGAGTGTATAGTAGGAAAGCTTAGTGAAATCATTATTGTGGTCTGGTCGCACAATTAAAAATCGAGTTTGGATGACATGTAAATGAGGACATCAAGTTCTTGGAAGTGAGCTTAAGAGTCCTTATCATGAGGGTCATAAAGTGTGTTACACCGAACTTGTGGCTTATTTGTATCGTTAGTTGGAGAGACTACAAATGCTGTTGAGAATAAAGAGCAGTAGTAGAGATGCTGAAGATGTTTCAATTGTGTCTCTAGACTGGAGACAAAATAATCTTTAGGGGAGCATAGCTATAGGGGTGTGAATAAAAGAGATTGAATAGAGTGAGGAATAGACGCTACTTCTCAGAGAAGTGTGCTGTGTGAAAGAAATGCTGGTAAGATAGAGAACATAAAGACATGCGGTCATGAATGAAAAGTATGTTGAGTCCATGGAGTTTTATCATGGTGGATAAAGATGAATGAAAGTCCGTGGTGTTAAGAACTATTATATTATTTGGATGAGTAGTGTTGGGATACCGAAAGATTAATTAAGTGTTCGGTAACGTTGGAAGACCAGGAGAGAGAAGTACAAGAGTGTGAATTTGAGTTATTCGGTGAACGAATGTTATGAAAGTGAAGAGAAATGTAGATTTTGGATTAGAGTGTCTGAAGAAATTAAGTGCATGAAGGTATAGTAATGGGCGGGGTTTTGTATAGGTGCTAATGGTAATAAGTATTGTGCCACCTATGGCACTGGGGAAAGATCCCTTTAATTGACGATTTACCTATATGCTCGAGTGGCCCTTTTCGCTATGCCAGTACGCGTGTCCATGATTACTACTTATTAGGAGTGAATTTGTCTGATTCCTGTGTACGAGCTTCTCAACTAGATTATAAGAGAAACAATGAGGTCGCGTGCGGTAAGAAAGCTGGGTTTTCTTTATCGCACGTGTTGTCATGTTCTCCCTGAGGCGTGGGGCTGTTTATTTCAGATGCTTTGTACGGCACTTACCGGGCGCCAATCATTGGGGCTAGAGAGAGAGAAAAGTGAAGAAAAAGAATAGAATATAAAATCAAAATTACATAATGGATAGTTTTCTTGTTAAAATTAAAATTATTATTTAGTTAACTAAAATTATATTATTTATGAATACTGTAAGATGGGGTAAGTATAGTAATAATAAATAGTAGTGTAGTATCATCTAATGATATACCTATATATGTATATTTATAAATAAATAGTATTGGTTAAGAATATACTAATATTATATAGATAAAAGGCTAGAATATTCTAGTGAGAGTAAAGATATAATTTCAGATCGGCTTATAGGTCTATATATAGTATTAGTGAGTGATAGACTTAATCATCTGATATATATGTGATAAGTACTTCGAGCTTAAATATATATATAATATATCATACTAATATATATATAAAAATATATATATAAAGACTATCATATATATATATATACTTATATATATCTAAATATACTAACTTATACTTACCTTCAGATATATATAGTTATATATATATTATATATATAATAACAATATATATTACAACACATTAACATTACTTACAAATTATCTTTAGATATATATACATAGAAAGTATTATTATTACCTCCCTTCCTTCCCTTTCAATAACTAATGCCTGGCGATCTTTGTACTTTAATGCACTTTCTCTGAAGTAAGTATAAACTGATGATGGCTTTTCTGATGCTGGCCCAATTTCAGGTTTGTATATTTGAACAGCCCCATCTGGCTTGCTGGTTTTAAAACTAGCTGCAGGTAAAACCTAAAAAAAAATTGAACAAAATTAAATAATGCAGTATATTAATTGTGATGCAATACAAAATTGAACTAATGTAACAATAATTCATTTTATCAAATAATTCAAGAATCCACCCTTGTCAGATGAATGGTGAACAAACAGTAACTTGGGAGAAATGTGGTAAGCCCTATCACTTCTAATAAATATTTAATCATTATTGTGTATTATTAGGACATGAAAACTAGAGCACACAAAACATAATGAAGAATGAGGAAATGTCAGTTATAAAATATAAAGATAGACTCTTAATAAAACCGATGGGTTTGAGAGATTAAATAATGACAAGAACGGAGATATCCTTTCAATTCTATTTTAAGAAAAATAATTTTTGCTATCAAGAAAGAAGCTAATTTCTTATATTAGCGAAATGAAATAATCTTATGTAATTGTTACATGTCCATTTCGGATACCTAAAAGAAGACCAATTTGAATCTCAGCTCAGAAATAAATTCTGATCAAAGTCTTTCCCCCTTTTTCTGATGCAATCTGAAATGAACAGTCGCTGTAGAATAGAAAAATTTAGGATATTATTTGTCTATGAAATCCTATGCGGAAAATAATTTTGTGAGTTTTGGGTTATCTGGGCATTTACCTTAACAGGGGAATGAACAGCTGCATAGTCTATCATATTTAATTAGGAAAAGAATCAGTTTAAAGAGTCTTTCACTACCTTTGATTTCAGCTATCTCATAGACAGTAACCCTAACCTTTGAATCCTAAACTTAATAGCAGTTGTAATAATTGAGTTAATAATTTTAATAATTTCCCCACGTACTGGTATCACTGTATCAAGTGCTAGGGATGTACCGATAGTATCGGTATCGGTAGTATCGGCCAATTTTCTTGGTAATCTGGTAATTAGGTTAGATATGGTCACGATACTTGTTCTTACTTTTGAGAGTGAAGATATTATTTGAAATTTTGTTGATTCAAATAATTAAAATCTATGTATTTCGATATTATAAAAGGTTCTAATAAAAGATTCTTAAGCAACGCTGAAATCACGCAATAACAGTAATGGAAGTCTCCGAACAGTGAACCATATTCTGAATGCATTACAAGATAGTATAAATTATTTGAGGATGCTTCTGCTTGTCTCATTGTGGTGTGACAAAAAAAAAAAAAATAAAAGATTTCAATAATGCTGGAAGCGCCTTATAAGGCGGAACCCTGCAACCACTTGATAGTAGAGGATGGTTTGAAGTAGAAGAGGTTTTGATATGTTAGACGTCCCCCTTGACCTTAAGTTCAATGGCCACTAATTGCATGACCTCGCTCAAATACGCTTTCAAAGGATATCCACCAAGGAACTTTGCATAGAGAAAAAAACTGCAGAGTCAGTAGAGCAAAGATAAAACTTCAAATATTCTAACAATCTGAGAACGTATAAGAAGATATGAAAAATTAGTCGAAATAGCGAATATTATTCTAGAAAACAGCAATACTTATAACTTAATCTTAGCGCATGAAATTTTTACCTATAGGTAATCGATATTGATTGCAATACGAGCCGACTTTGCAATGCAAATGTTGCGAGATCGTATAAGATTCTTTTATTACACCTCACTCAGTCAGTCGAGAACAAGCCGGGTATTTTTTAGTGTAGGGTGGGAATGTATAAGCACCCCAAAAAGGAACAGGCTCCGCAGAATACTAGATAGAAAGAATAATGAGGATGTATACATGCACAATTTGAAGATAGTTTGATTTATATTGAGTATTGAAGTGTAATTCTCGTGCCTGTGATCTTAAAGGAGTAGTATTAGGCTATTCATATTATTATAGTTTTTGAATTTTTTTTTAAACAGCTGTAGGAGCCCAACTCACTTTATTTAACATCAAGCAGTAGCCATCGTACATAGTGAGGGGGTTTTGCGAAACGCCTGAGAAGCCATATCAACTCAATGTTCAAATTTACAAGCACGCACGTCAGCTCATAGCGACAGGTCTTTGTAGAGTGAGCTTAGATTAATTCATGCAGTGTAGATCCAGTAAGAGGAATAAGAGAATTCCACAGAACAAAGTGTGCAGGAAAAGAAGAGAAGACACAATACTCAGCGTAACCTAATCATAGTGAGTATACTGATATATTAAAACACATAAAATCAAACATGGGCAGAACACAGCACCCATTTGTGCTACGAGGAGATCGTCGTAAAGGTGGTGTATATGCGAGTAGTAGTATCCCTTCAGAGCACCTGCCTGCTGCGGTAACCTATAAGCATAAAAAGAGATAAAAGCATACAACAATCGCGCCACACAAGAAAATAAGAAAGTCAAAGTTGAGATGGAAAGATACGGAAAAGAATATAAGACAGTATTATTAGTCTTTTGGCCTTATGACTCATCCGCTATAACAAAGCCTGGGTGAAAGACAGGCCCACCGCAAGATATGAGGGAGATACTCATAACAAGGGTGGATGAGGCCCTAGTATCTATCATACATGTAAACTAAGAGAGAAAAAAAAAGTCATTGAGTATATAACAGACTCCTAGTATTCATTTAAGACCAGCCCCATAGCACCCACATTATAGATATTGATTGAGGCAAAAAAAAAAAAAAAAAAAAACGTTTAAGAAAGGCCCCCGGGTTTTATATAATGTCTTTGCATCAGGAAGAATGGCTGATAAGTTAGGAGTTCATGATAACGATTTGGAGAATTTTCACATATGCAAGTTGAGACAGATTAAACCTATACCAGCAAAATTTCTATATTCCAAGTCAATTCAGCGAGAAATAGAAATCAGATAGATTAAACAGAGGACATTCTGAAGTTAAAAGAGGGATTCAAAATTTAATGAGATAAAATGAGTTGAAGAATGAATGGGATAGATGAGAATACACATTACATCATCAGTTCCATCTGTTGACAGACTGTTACATAATAATCTGAAGTAAGTATAATATTAATGAATTATGTATTGAATAAATAAGTAGGAGATTCAGACCGAATCCCTGAGACACAATCTTCTGACAGAAAAGAGAAAAGTCGCCACTGTACAAACAACAGCCGAATATTTAGTTAGAGATGCAGATTGAAAGTAAAACTAGACATATTTATAAGAAATTATACAAAGAGAAGGAAACCCAAGAGAGGGGAGCTTGGAGAGCAGAATGGATTGCGATGCCATAAGATCCAGTTCTAAATGCTTTCTATATATTCCATGCGTCCACCACGCAGTCTCCCAGTAGCTTCCTAAGAGTGGAAAATATCATAATCAGTAAAATAAAGTTCTATAAATTATTCCCATAAGTACACTTGAGCGGCCTGAAAGCCGATTACTGGACATAGCGCGAAAGAAGTGGTGAGATATCCAGAGATGATGCCTAAGCAAAATTGAGAGTTGAGAAGGTGTTTCCAAAGATCTCTAGAATAGAATATATTGAGTAGAGGAGAGCCCTATAGGCGATACGCTCACGAAGGATCAGAGATCCTTTTTTCGAATCCATTATGCATGTGCGTTTCTTTTTTTTGCCTTTTTCCCACAATAAACCACTGAGGAAATTGTTAGTATTAAACATGAGAAATAGTTGACGAGGGGCGGGTCAGAAACGGAAAGCACATTCCACAACTCTAATAATTCGGACGGAAAAAAAGTCCATCCGTGCCACCCGCCTCCCTAACATCCATAGATTTCAGGAGTCCATGCAACCGATCAAATGTGGTAATCAACAGTGGCAAAGGCATAGGATATCTGAGAGGAAGGAGGAGGACTAAGAGGAATGCAGAATCGTCCAGGGTTGTTAGAGGAAAATAAATAGGAGGCCAAAGAGATTGCCTTTTTCAGTTGGGAGAATTAGCAACAACCATCAGATATCGAATAAGAGGAATGAAAAGCGAGTGTACAGAAGTTGTTAGAGTGGTATTTTGCATGGAGGAGAAGGCACTAAGTTTCTCATAGAGAACCGAAGGAGGTTGCGCACTTTCATTTGTATGATAAGCCCGAATTTTGCTCGTCGAAGATAATCCCTGCAACGTTTCTAGCTGAATGAAAATATGCAAGAGTGATAGAAAAAAAACGATAATTTTTTTCCACTCCCGATAGCAGCTGTCTCTAGACGGATATATCCAGCAGAGAAAAGCACAACCAAATCCATATGGATTAATTGAGAGGTAGAGAAAGAATTTGTCAGACAGAGAAAATGAACGCTCATACACATCAAACGATTTGTACATTAGCTCTCATACCTATATAGGACAGAAGCCTAAAGCGTCACTAGAGTCCAATGACTGTCATATATAACCAATTAATAGTATAGCGTAGAATAGCGACGCAAGATCCTACCCCTTCCGGCCTGATCAAATGATGC